>VZRH01006604.1:2821366-2960226 GCA_013397555.1 Urocynchramus pylzowi
GAAGGGCCCTGCGGGGAGCGCCGAGCCGCCGGCCCGAGGAAGCGACCCCCGGGGCGGCGCCGCTTCGTGGGATTCTCCCGGGGCTGCCTCCTGTGCCTGCGGTCTCTCCTAGGCCTTGAATCCCAGCCAGGTTTCCGTCAGAGGGTCCCTCCGGCGTGGCCGCTCCCGGGCGCTTTGTATCGCTTGCCGCCCCTGCGTGGCCGTGGGAGCGAGTGGGGGCTCCGGGGAGTGGGGGCTTCCCGGAACCCACTGCCCCGTCTCGGCCGGGGCTGGGAAGTTCGGGAGGCGTCGGGACGAGGCTCTTGGGCGATGGTGCTGACGACCCAGTCGGGCAGCGGGAGTTGTAGGGGAAAAGGGCGCCCGTGAGCAGCGGGGCTCGTCTCTTTTCACCCGGTTCGCGGCTTGGCCGGTGCCTGAGTGCGTGTGCGGCAGCTCGCCAGGCTGCACAAAGGAACGGCCGGCCGGGTTCGGCCCGTCCTGCAGGCGCAGGAGGGATGGATGAGCAACAGCGTGCGGGGCGGGGGCTGCGCTGGGCCCGGGGAGCATCGCCCGCTCCGCGCTCCGTCCGTCACGAAGGGTTAAAATGCAGCTCTCGTTCGGAGTGCCCTTAACTCCGTTTATTGCGCTCATGGAGATGAACAGTCTTCAAGAATGAAATGATGTATCCCTCACAGTAGAGTTAATGTCTTGCAGCAGCTCTGATCTACAACTCCTTCGGTCCAGTAGATTTATATAACCTGCTCATGAATGGTTTATGAAATTATAAGGGAGCTTTTCTGTGTGCTGCTGTGTTTTTTGTGTTGTCAATATTTCCTAATTCAGCTGTCCGGAGTAGGAGAAGCTTGTAGCTGTCAACAATGTATATTTCTACCATTTAAGGGATTTTGTTTTGCTCTCGTTTTGTAATTTTGATCATTCTGCATATCGAGATAGGCTCCTGAATGAGGAGAGTGAATAAAATGGAAGGCACAGTCATTCTCTTTGGCTACACTAATACTCTAGGTATGACTTGTAACAAAAAATGTAAATATTTAAATGGATTTCTGACTCAGTTCTATTTGACTTATTGATCTATGGTTACTGCTAAAATGGTCTTCATGATTATGCAGAAGTTAATAGTTACCATAGAGAAAGAGATTGTTTTTCTGTTCATCAGTGAGTGTTTTCCATTTCTTCATCTCTTGGCAATTGTCTGTGGAAGTGCTGTTTTTTTCCCTTAGCAAAAGTCTTACAGAAAAAATAAGAATGTGAACGAAGTCCAAAACAATGAATTTCAGATGTGTTCATCCTTGCCTGTGATTCTAGGAGTCTTGGTACCCTGAGTTATCCTACAGTAAAAGCTTTTTAATCTGTAATTGCATAGTGTTGGTTTTAAGCCTCAGTGAAAATTCACATTTACAGAACTCTAAACCTAACACATAAAAGATTTTTTTCCTAAAGTATACATGTGAAATGCAATTCAAATGAACCATTTAAATCCTTACTAGCAGAAAATTTATTTTTCATCCTGGGAATTACTTTCCTGCATTTATTATTTAGCTTAAATGTGTGGAAACTGAAGGCGCATGTAAACTAGACAGAGTAGACAAGTTTGTTTATCTTCTCACGTAGTGTTGTGAAACCTTCTGATTTTTTGTTACTAGTTTGACAGCATTATGCATTTGCGAAGGAAAAAACCTAAGCCAGCAAGCCACATTGGGCTCTTAAAACTTGCCAGACTTCTAAGTCTCACATTTTGTAGTTTGATAGAGCTGCTTGGTGTCGGAATGATCTGTAAGTAATTTTCTTTCCTACCATAATGGATACGATGGGATAAAAACTTTCTGAAATGGCAGTGAAAGTCTTTGCAAAAGTGCCTCCTTCCCCAGGAATAGGAGCTATTGGGGAAAACATATTGTAGTAGATTTTTTACTGTGTGTTTGTGAGAGCCTCTTACAGCGCTGTGAAGTACGTCTTGAATTCTGCCTATAGCTGGTTTTAATCCTCTAGTAATATTGATGGAACTCCATAGCATTGGGAAAAAAAAATTGCTCTAATGCTATAGAAATCTTTTGTACTCTAGAAAAGATGTTTTACAGAAACTGTCAAGTAAGAGACTGGCAGCCTAAGCTGGTCTAATTGATGACTTTGGAGTTGTATCCTACTTACTGCACTCATCTACTTGTCTGACACTCTGCTGACTTTGTTCTTTCTTTAGGGGAGGGGTCAAAGTTTACTTTTATTTTTATTTGTTTTGCCAGCTTATCAAGCAAGCTTGGCTTAAACTAATGTGAAATCTTGTCCTTAGTCTTGTTTTGGAGTTTGCTTTGATTAGTGACCATATATTAAAATTACAGATTTCTTAGTAAGGCTCAATTGATCTCAAAATATTAATAAGTGAATTTGGAGCATATTGCCTTTCTTTTCCTGCAGAATACCAAGCATAAATTTAATCAAGCTAAGACTTAATATGTCCTCTACAGTCATATTATTGAATTACCACCAGAGCAGCTTTGATTTTTCTGCCAATGCTTTCACCAAAAGGATCTGTTTTCCCCTGTTAGTCTTTCTTTGCTGATCTAGCTGAAAATGGCTGTACAGAAAAATGTTAAGCTTCAGTTGGATCAACTGCCTGAACTGACTTCATGGCTATACAAATGTTATTGCTTGCATAGGAGGAGGAGGAGGCTGTGACCACTCTTTGCTGAAGCAGCTTAATTTTAGTTTTTCCTAATAGTTCTGCCTTGTAAATAGACTTGGCAGCTTAAACTGAAGCTCTGGTGGTCGTGTCTCCTTCTTGACTGTGCATCTTCAGCTGCTGGCAAGGTTGTGAATTAAGTGAAGTCAGGGAGTTAATCAGGTAGTTAATTGCTTTTTTTTGTTTTGTTGAATTTCGGCTGGCTCATGTATCTGAACTGGTCAGGGGGTGGAAGTGGGACTTACTTTGTTGTTGAGGTGGGGTTGGAGATGGGGCTCTGATTGGTAGCTCTGATGGAAATTTCTTTGAGCTTTTCTGGAACCATACGTTTCCATCATCATGACCTGAGTTAACAAGGACCTATAGCAAACTGTTTCAAGCTGGCTTGGCAGGTAAAAATCACAATAAGTTGGAGAGTGTTCTTCCATTTCTCTCAGCTGGTATGTTGATGTGGGTGGTAACAGTAATGAGCAGAGGATGCAGAACTAGGGATGTGCTCAGTGCAGCAGCCTCAGACTGACACAGCTGTGTCTGGAAGGGGATTTGTTCTCATCCTGAGGGTGGGATCCATCAAATGTTCATTTTGAACTCATGTTCTTTATGGTGTATAGTTAAAACAGATGTTGCATCAGAAAGAACAAAATTTTAATAATAAGCAAGGTCAGGAAGACTCTTCTGTTCTGCTGTGCAGGATGTGGTTTTTGTTGTTGTTTTGTGCATTTTTTTTTCCTATTATTTTTCTTCATTTTTTTTTGAGCAAGACTTGCAACTGGCAGATACCAGTTTGGACATATAAATGGCATCATGTTATATGTAGCTGCAGTTAGACATTCATCCAAACTCCTTTGAAGCATGTGGTTAGGAGATAGCTCTGAAAATGTGAATTGCTTTGTTTGGCATTTGTCTTACATAGTAATTCTTTGTGGAATCCTGGTGTTCTGTAGTAGTAATTACCAGATGTGATGGCTTAAAGATGTTTCTGTACAGTAACTTCTGTTTCTGCAGAGTTGTGACTGAAAGTGTGTCAGGACAAATTCATTTGTGTGTGAAAAATTGCTTAAAAAGAATACGTCTGCCAAAATGTAAAGGTGCTCTTGAGGAAAATGTAAAGCCATTAATTTCAGAGTCTGGGGATCTGAAACAAGCTCTTGGCTTCTTTGAGTACTAAGTCTATAGGATTTTTGAGATTTTCCTGGTGGGCTTTAATACTGAAGCCAGAACCAAAGTTCTCACCCTTCTAAGTGAAACCATGGTTTCAAGTACAGTGCATTAAGACTTGGACCAAACTGTTTGGAATCTTTTTCTGATTATCTTTCTTTTTCTGGGAAACAAACTGGAACTTCCTGGTGAACTGGATTATTAGCAGTACTGTAGGTATACCTAGAGAGTTTACTCTTCAGAACTACTTTCTGTAGGTGTGTACTTGGTCATTGGCCTGGGCTTGTTCACTGATCTAAGAGCTGCAAGTGTCACTGAGACTAAGAAAAAACATGTACTTGGCCAGAACCACTCTTGACTGCGTGCTGGCTGTTCTAAGTTTGGATGTGACCACTCTTCATCAGTTTATTTTTCTGGGGCAAAAACTCCAAATGTAAATGATCTCTCTTTCCTTCTTTTTATGTTGTTTCAACTTCATTGATGCAATTCAAGCCTCTGTTGAGGTTGCACTCTTAGTGGTGGACTGATTTTAGACTGTTAAAGAAGCTTGTTTCTGTAATCCACCAGGACTAGAGATACCTTGGTATTTCCAGTGCTGTGCAGTTTGCTGATGGGCACCACTGAGCATATGAGAGCCAAACTCTCCTGGTTAGTCAGTGTGCCTTGTAGTGCCGAGGGGCTCGTAAATGCTTGGGTCTTTAGTTAGCTGATGTCTTTGTGCGTTGCCTTAAGATTTTGAGTGAGGATAGTCTTTTTCAAAGGCATTAATTCATCAACTGCTGTAGTAAAAATCTTTGGAGACGTGTGAAGGAATTTGTTCCCCATATGGAGGAATGACATAAATAGAAATGGTTCACAATTAATATAGGCTGGGTCTAGCTTTTGTTTAGTAACTAATGATAAAAGTGTTGGATTTATATTTTCCCACAGTGTAAGGAAAAAGTGTGTTCCTGCCTTCCAAATGTGTTTAACAGCAAACTTCTAATTTTGTTCTTGGGTGTTTTTTTCTGGAACTCAGTAGCACTAGACCAGTTCACATGAACCAAGGAGCTGAATACCATATTCTCATGAAACTTAATTGCTGTTTTTTTTTTTTTTTAATCTCTAACATTTGTTTCTTACTCAAATTAACATCTAAATTCTTTGGGGAAAAAAAGCAGTGGGTACTTTTTGTTACAAAAAAGCAGTTTTTGATTTGTACAGGTGGCTGTAACTGCAGGACTGTAGAGCTGTATAGGTTGTGCTTTGAGGGTCGTGGCTTCCTCATGTCTCAGCAGTGGGTCAGATGAATTTTCCAACCTTTTCCTGTGCTTTACTACCATGCTTTTAGCATATACATTTTTTTTTAAGGCTGGCTATTTTATTGTCAGCATCTGCTTAACGTGGTATTTCTGCTGACTGTTTTTGATTTAAAAGATTGAGATGTGACACTGTTTCCAAAATGCCTGTGAGGCTTAATCTGGTCTAAAAAGTCTGAGAAAGAATTTACCCATCATTAGTGTAGTACTAGTCAAGGTTTAGTGCTTTGGACTGGGCTGGGGCTCCTGTGCAATTTCTTCCTTGTAGCTCTGATCAGTGCAGAGTCTGTATTTTTGTTGAGTCATCACATTTCAGGTTGAAATGTACATCACCTGTGCATCAAATTCCCTAACCCAGTCTGAAAATCTGAGTATGAGAATTAGATTGTCTAGTTTAAGGTCTTAAATAAACCAGACTTTTCAGGATCAAGTGGCTGTGATGTTTGTTTTGCTTTCTGTATTTTAGCACATACCTACTGATAGAGTGGCTTTTTGGGGGTTTCTTTCCTTCCCCCACTGCTATTAATTTATAGCAGTGTTTTGCTATGAGTGAATATAATAACTTGGGGTAAAAAAATGTTTTCCACAAAATGGCTTGCCTTCTCCTGTTGCATACTTTCTCTCACTTGCAGGAATTTGGTTGATTTGATAGTGTATTGCTCTCTTTCCTCTCCTGCATTTCAGGCAAAAAAAAAAAAACAAAAAAAAACCAAAAAAAACCAAAACATATTATGTATTCAGAGGTAAGAAACTTTTTCGGAATGTGATGTGTCCTGGAATTTTCTGAGATGCTGGATCATGACTTATCTCCAGTTGTGCTTGATGACAACTAAACTTCTTGAACTTTTGAATTGCAGTTCAATGTCCCAGGACTTTTTGATTGTATATTCCTTTTTTAAATTGAAGAAACTGTTTCCTTTTTCCAGGTTTGTTTTCAGCGGGATCAGCCCCTGTTTTCACTTCTGCAAACACCCTGGAGCTTTGGGTGAGGGAGGACAAACACAGGGGGTGTGCTGTTGCTAAAAGGAAGTGACATGGATCCGGTGCCAGATAATGTAACCATGATGTAGTACATTTTGGAAATGGTCCCGCCCACCTGCCTCCCTCACCCTCCAAAGATCCCACCTGAGATGAAGATTATGCATTCAGGAACTCTTCCCTGGAGTTTTTTCTAGATGCATAAGTGATTTCTGTGGCACAAGTAGTGATGGCTTTGTCCTTTTTCAGTAGAGAAGTGTCTGTGGGTCCAATTATGTGAGCTGTAAACTGCTGATCATCTTGTTACAGAGATTGGATCTCAGGTCCATCAGTGGCAGGACATCTCCAGGTACTGTCACATTGTTTTGTTGTCTGCTTCTAGCAGATACCAAGATTTTATTTAAACCAACTGGGTCCTACTCACTGCCTTGGCTCTTGCTCCTCGCATAGAGCATCACGGTCTAGCAGCCTAAATTAGTTTTGTCCTCTTCCATAATGGCCCTAGAAGCTGGGGTTTCTGCAAGTAAAGGCTGTGCAGCCATCTGAGCACAAGTAAAGAGGGGTAACTGAATGGATGTCTTTATTTTTCATAGCGTTAGATCAAGTGAGAAAATGAACTGCCTGGTGTGGGCAGAATGTAGGCAAATGCTAAAATGATTAATGTGGTGATCAAGAAGACACAGTTTATCTTGCTAATGTTAATGTTACCTAAGGGAAAAGAAGAGTAGTCCCAAAATCTTCCTTCCTTCAGATTTTCTACAGAGAATGGGAAATATTTCTCTTACAGATGACTGTTTCTTTTGTTTTCCTTCACACATTGTCTCTAGCTCCAGTTACATTTTAGAAATAAACATGCTTGTTTCAGTCTTATGTGGCTTTTACACTGGAAATGATTGCTTATTGTTCAGCTTACTGTTTCAGTGTTCAGTCTAGGTAAATGCTGCATGAGCTTCTTATCCTCTTTCAGAGACAGTCTTTCAGCTTTCTAATGTGCATCTTTGCTGTGAGACACATCACAGGTATAAAAACTGATCAGTTGCAGCTGAAATAGCTGCTGTCATGAAATAGCTAATGATGTGTTGACTCATCTATGAGAGATGACACTGCATCCGGTCTAGTTCTGTGCAGAGATACCAGATCAATCTGCTGTGAGTTGTCCCAGTTTCTTCAATGGAAAGGGACTGGCATCTGCCAGTATTGCATTATATCACCCTCAAAGCATGAGGACTGCTGTTCTTTGGTAGGTGTTAAGATGTCTATAGCTGTCATATTTTAAAATTTACGTTAATTCCGTCTTCCGTCCAGGACATGATTTCAGATACGCTTCGGGGCATAGATAATGCCCGCAGTTCATGACCAAAAATTGTGGTTTTACACTGCACTTTCCTTGGTTTTCTATGTGGTGCAGTATTTAGAAGGCATGTATGGCTGTCAGGGCTCTAAACAATACTGGCTTAAAGCTGTAGGCCTAATTTTTGGGATAGTCTCATTTCGTAAAGTGGGGGTGGTACTGGTGTGAGGTACACTGGGAATTGCTTCTCTGCACAGCTGTTTACATGGAACTGTGAACAGCCTTCCTACTCAGGACTTAATAGCCCTTGAGATCTAAGCAATGACTGTGTTGAATTCTGGTAATTCTTAGCTCTTGCTTCTTTTAGGCACCTCATTGTTGTTGAAGACAGTGATTAGGGAAGTAGCAAGGATGGTCTTGGGGATTTATTTTATTTTTTTTCCCCAGAAGCACCACATTCGGTGTTTTCATATTTTAAAAACAAACATAGTTTGTCTGATAGGTGTTAGGTGTCAGTAATGAATACGTATTTAGCTACAATGTGCTGTTTAACAGGTAATGTTCCCCTAGTAATCCTGCTATGGAGTGTATGGAGACCAGTCTCATTTATGTGTAGGTGTTAAAGCAAGCTGCATTACTGTATTAAATTAGGTATGGCATAATTCTGTGTTTACTTTGGGGACTTCATTATCTGCTGTTTTAAATTTGGAACTGGGTTACAAAAGTTCCTGGGTTTAATCCTAATTATTTCATGCAATTTAGAAGTTGTTTTTATTTTTCCGAAGATAGGAAATTATGTCCCCGTGTCCTCCCCACAGGCCTTTAGTCACCATAACATTTGTAAAGAACTTGAACAAGAGAACTGTCATTAATACATATTATTTCTGACATTATATATATTATAATTTCCCATAGGAGTTGAGATCATTTAAGTTCACATGCATGGAAAATGTGTTAGGTGATTACTGTTTAGATTGTAACATATTTCATTACTCTCAGTCTTGTCCAGAGCAAAGTTAGGTAGGTTTTTCACATCCACTTAAGGTTTTTCTGACTCATCTGTTCGGGCATAGAAATATCACTTGGCTTTCATCTGAAGGGTGATCAGAGTAGTTTAACATGCTTAAAATTCACCTTTAGTCTGTAGTAAGTCTAGATCACTGTATAGTGGTCTTAAAGGAAGGAACAGAACATTTCTTCTAACTGAGACTAATGGAACATCTGAATATCAGAAATTCAGATGATCAGAAAGGAGAAGAGGTAGGGCAACAGCAGATTGTGTGATTTTGTGAAATCAGTGAAGTAAATCCAATGTGAAGGACTTGCTCAAAATAGAATTCTTGTGGTACACAGGAAATAAAGGATGTTGAAGAAAATTGCAAATTCATTGCTAATTTTGCAAGCTAATTTTGCAAATTAAAATGGTTCATGGTGCAGCACAGATGCGTTGAGGCGGAAGGTAGCTCATGGATTCTCTGCTATTTTCTTTTCCTTTTTTTTTTCTTTTTTTGTTGAATTTATTTTTCAGTTCTCCGTAATCTCTTTCCATAGAAACTTCAAGATAAAAGATGCAGGTTCTCGTAGTGAAAGGCAGGCTTGTGAGATCTGGCTTAATTTTTATTTTGTTGTAGAGATGTATTCAGTGGTGGTTATTTGTGGTTAAATCCAGAAGACTTAAATTTTTCCATATTAGCGTTTAGGTTCTTGCCATGCCAAACTCCAAGTGAATCATGTTTTAGTTCTCCTGTGTATGGTGGAAAGTTAGAAATGGAAGAATCTCATTGAAATGAGAGGGTATTTATTGCTTAGTGTAGAAAATAAGACACAGTCTAGACTCAAGTCCTCTTACTTTTTGGGATTTATAGTTGTATGCCTCTTAGGAAGTTCAAAATGTTTCTGTGGTTAATGGGTTATTCCTTCTAACACGTGTGCCTCTAGACAGGGTTATGACATTCAGAGAAACAGACAAGGGTATGAGCTGTTAGCTCAAAAATGTGTTTCCCAAGCCAGTCCTGTTCACTAACAAGCGGTTTTGATCCTGGCAATGGCACTAGTGGGGATGTCTAAGGATGACCCGGGATATCTCATGAGTTCTTAACCTGACTGCTGCCACTGGAAGAACTGTTTTCACTGTCCATTGTGCACTTCTGCCGTGCCTTTTGTATTTGACTCTCATAAACCATAATCATTGAATGAAACCAGCACAAGGTATTTTCTGCTGCTGTGGTGAGCTGGATTGTCTCCAAGTGGTCTGGCAAATGCCGTCTAAATAAAAAAGGGAACTGGAGGGAGCACTGGGAAGTTGGGTTGGTATAGCCACCTCCTGCAAACTGCTTTTAGTTGTGAGTGAGTAATAATTTAAGTTCTCCAGTGCAGGGAATAAGAGAAAATAATTTACAGACAGTTTAACCTAGCTCAGTTTCCATCTGGAAGTAGGATGCTGATGATTTTTGAGCAAAGGAAGTCATTTGTGTGTTTTGAGAGGGCAGGTTGCACAAAGTAGTAAACAAAAAAGGAGTTACCCTTGAAAAAGTACAGTTTCAACTTTTTTTTTGAGGGAAAAGTGTTTCATAGCATCACTTGGAAGGTGTTCCTCATTCCAAAAAAAGGAAATAAAAGGATGCACTGGACTAGAGAGTTGGGCCAAGGGCAGGCATAGCCTTCTAGCCCAGTTGTGAGGGCCCCTTCTCAAGAAAGTGAGAATGGTGGAAGTAGTGGTGACTGACTCGGGGACTTTTTTCTCCCTCTTAAATGTGTGGATGTAACACTCTTGGTGTATGTGTTTTTGCTTTCAATGAGGGCTGCGTGGTCAAATGGCAGCAAATTAGTGTTATGTGGATGGGGGTGAACTGCACAGCCATGATTAGAGGGAGCAAGTGCTGGGCTTGCATATGAACAGGTCCATTAGAGAATTTCACTTACACAGAACCTTGAGCAATGGCAAAGTTCAGCCTGTGAGAGGAAGGAGGTTGTTACTTATGGTCCCTTAATGTGCATTTTCATCTCACCCCCTTGCTGACTGCTCTTTCTGCCTCTCAGGGGAAGGAAGAAGCAGCTTTTTGTCTATGTAGTCTACCTACAAAACCTTGTTTATTTCAGGAGCCACCGCTTACAGAGAGCTCTGAGCACTGATTTTTTTGAGATGATGCTCTAATGGAAATAAGCATTTATGTGTTAGTTTCCAAAATGTCTTCATTTAACCAGCTCTTGCTTTCAGAAAGGCTGCATTGCATTTCTTCCCTTGAAACCCTGAGGCACCAGGGAGCGCAGGTGCAGCCACTTGCCTCAACTGTTCAGTTCAATCTGTAGAATTCCATCTTTCACTTGTTAAAGATGTACAACCATCATTTCACTGTATCTAACATGTTACAGATGGAAGCTGTGACGTGGTCACTCCGTTACTGTGTTTTGTGTAAGTGAAGCATCAAGTACCTTTAAACATTAACTTAATTTCTTAGCAAAAGGCTGTAGCAGTACCAGGTGCCCACATCTGGACTGGGAACATTGTAGCTGGTTATCAGTCCGCTAGTCCCCAAAGTCTGCCAAGAATACAGAGATTTTAGGAAAAAAAATTGAACTCTAAATAGCCTTTCTAAAGGAAACGTAAAGTATAAGTGAGTTTAATTAAGCTGGAAAATTCATCGGCGTCGACCAGTTATTAGGGAGGTAAACACCTTGTATTTATGGAAGAGCTAAAGAATTTTAGCCATGAACGAAATGCTCCATGATTATAGGCTCAGGAAACTTTATTTGGATAGGAGGAAGTGTTTTAATTTCAGTCTGCTCCAGCCAACCTTTCTGTAATACTCCATGATGTTAAATGCCAGGTAATGACTGTTTTTAAAAGTTATTTTGAAGTAAACTTGCTTGTTCCATATAAGCTGGGAGAAGAAACTGAATATTAAGTACACTTTGATCTGCTTTTGTGATAAAGATGCCTGCTGTGTTTATTCAGCTATACTTTAGTACTTTATCCTTACCATTTCTATGAAATTTTCTGACTCTGTTAGTTTAAATTCTCCTGTTTCTCTGAAGAATGGTGATTGAACTTTTCTGTGTGCAGGTCTGAGTTTAAAAAGGCAGTAAAATAGCAAGGCTTGAAACACATTGCTTCCTACTTTTAGTTCTGTGATGTGGACATCTGATCTAGAAAAATCTTAATGGGATTATGTGTGGTTTGATTTTATTAAAATTAATTTTGTTCCAAACTTCCCAACATAACTGTTGTCAGTTCAGTTTTATTGTGGATGTAGAACTGTGTGTGCTATTATAAAGCTTGGGTCCTTTTGCCATTTAGATGCTGTAATCTTTTCTTGCTCTTTGTTTTAAAAGCCTCTAAATTTGATAGTATTTGTAATTTACTAATGATGGGATGTTAGTCGTGCATAAACTGTAGTAGGAATGGTGAATTGTGAGAAATGAGTGTGTACTTTTCTCCCTACCCCCTTCATTCGGTGTGTGACACTAAATTGACAACTTACTTGCTGGGGTGCAGTAAGAGTGATTTGACTCTTTTTGCCAAATGGAGTTGTCAGGTTTCCTGTGTGTTAATGTTCTAAAGCTAATCCAATAAGCTGTGTGTGTTGGACAAGTCTTATTTTTATGTCTAAAGAAATGAGGGGTTATTTTTATTACAATGTCTTCAAAAATGGGTGTTCTGTACTTTGGGAGAACTTTTTCCAGTTATTCTAGTAATTAATAAATATGTATGGACAGGCATTCAGATTTTTAAAATCAGAGGCTTATCTGTGCTAAGCAAAGCAGTTCTGCTGGGACCTAAGATCAAAATTCCTTCTGAATTTGGCAAGTGACTCCTGCATTGTTTTCTGAATATGTTATTTTTTATTATTTGCTTTTTAAAATTTCCTTGGTGCCTTCATCTCTGTGAAATAGCTCTTACATGAGCACTTGTATGCTGCTGAGGGGTGTCAGAGTGGCCTGGGTGAAATGAAGTGTGAGACTTGTGCTTAGGTGTGGAGATAGTCCTACAGATACAGCTAAAGAAGAGAGCTGGAGAGAAGTCTGAGCCTGAGGAAACCTATAAATACTGGATGCCTTTGAGCACTATTTAATACAAAGGAGATGCTAGGGTAATGAAGGTGATTGATAACCCAAGTTATTAGGTGACATCTTCCCTCCTGAAATGATTACTTATGTAACTAATTTGATTTTCTTAAATTATATAGTGAGAATGAATTGTCTTTGAGTTGCCTTCAGTCTAGCTAGTTTTGTGGTTCAATTCTAACTAGCTGTTATTTCAGGTTCTGACTTTGCAACTGTTCCAATGCAGGTGCCCTGAGAAGAAGCTCTTCACTGTAAATATGAACATGTTTGCTTCAAAGTGAAGAGTTGAACAGAAATTGAAGTGGGAAAAAGGCTGAGAGTTCAAAGTGAAAATGCATATTAGTGGCAACACTTGTGTGAGGCTTTTGGAGAGCAGCTTTTGTTTGATTCTGAACTAGTCTGGATGAAGTCCACCTTCTTATAATTGATATTTAAGGGTTTTTTTCCTACTTATTTCATACAACTTGATAATGAATAAAATTAATTTTCTTCTTGCCAAACCTGGTTTTCTATTAATCTTCAAGTGGGAAAGCTTAAATCTTGTAGAAAACTTGAAAGGATGGATCTTAGCCTGGAAAGGCACATTTTCATACTGAGAAGATGAAACAACATTTCCTGCTTCTTTCTGCATATGGCATGCTTGCTCAAAACAGGCAGAACTTAAGAGGAAGCTTTTACCTGGGTATGGTTTCCAGTTCTTGTGCCTTTAGATCAGCACCATTTTCTAAATCCTGAGAGTTTTCAGGAGGGCTTTGCTGCCTGTTGCTGCTGTAGCTCAAAGATCAGGTTCTGGTTTCAGAGCGACTGCAAACCTACAGGCAGACTAAATTGTGCAAGGGAAGATCCTCCTTCAGAAGCACTGGAGAAGTCAGTGCACAGTTATTTTCCATTGAGGTGGCTTGTTTTATTAGCATGGAGATAATGGTGTCTGCACCCGAGAATTACTCAGGTTGCTTTAAAACTCTTGCTGTCCAAGGCAGGCTCTGCCTCGTGGCTCTCCGGTCCCACGCTGCGTTAACGAAGCAGCGATCCTGGGTGAGGCAGGCGTAGAACAAGTCTTTTCTTCCTCCCACGGTCTTATTTTAAGTTTGATCTTTTTTTTTTTTTTTTTTTTCCCTTTCATTTTCAGGGATTAAAAATTACAGTAGTTCCTGAAGACAAAAAGGGTGTGTTCAAAAGGTACTTCAAGGAGAGAAAATAAATACAAGAAATAAAGTAACTAGAGGTTTTGAGTACATGGTGAGGACTATCAATTTAAATAAAGGTGATTTGCAAAGCTTCTGTGTCTTTTGTTAGTTTGTTTGGGTTTTTTTTTTTAATGGATTCTGGAGCCACAACATCTACTATGATTCTTTTAAAATCAATTTTAGATACAAAAGTGAGGGAAGGATCTCACAGTTATGACAAGTCACAAGTCTGTAATTTCATTTTGCAATTAATTCAGTCATGCCAACTGAAGCTTTTCATGCTTACAAATTTAGTACTGTTCATTATTAATATAACAATTAGAATTTGTGTTAAAACAGCTGAACACACATAAATCCTCTGTCATTGGCTTTACTGAGAGTGAAGATATAGCCACTGAAGCAGGCAACATCATTCTTAAATGCTGGCTGAGATGGAAAATAACTATGACTGAAAATGGGTAATGTTCTTCAACTAACAGGACTTAAATATGAAGACTTGTCTGTAGGAATCCTTCCTCTAAAGGCAGTTTCATCCTGGTTTCTAAGAGAGAATCTTGGGTCAGTTGGTAGCAGTAGAGATGGAAAAATGGCCATTTCCAGTTTGTCCCGAGCCTCAACTCTACTGGGATGATGGCAGTGTGAACCACAAGTGCCTGTTGACCATTCCTAGAGGGTATTTGGTGTTGCTATTCTGACTATAGGAGGCTTGAAAGCAAGCTGATGCTACCCAAAAAGAGTGTTAGAAGCACTAAGAAAGAGTTAGCCTTTTAGCAATTGGTAACATCAGCTTTTAAGAAAAGGGCTTGCTTTTTGGGTGAGTAAGATGATTTTAGAAGTCATTGTCTTAGAACTGCTACCAAACAAACATGAAGTCTTCATCTTTAGAGAAACTTTGTATTAGTCTTCTGTATTATTCTTAGTACAGCTTTCAGTCACAAAATAGAGGTTAAAAATGATAGCTATATAGTGAAAAGAATATATATGTCTGGAGACTGGGTAATGTGCTGGTACTGAAGCAGTTTGGTATTTGATATCCTTATATCTGGCACTCTTGGAAAAAAAAAATTCTGCAGACAGTAAATTTATCAGTAGTATTTGAGTCTAAAACATGCAGACTTGGAAAGCAGGTTTTCCTTTTGGAGTACCTGGTTGTGAAGGCAGTTTGTCCTTCACAGAAAGGTAATCTGTACAGGTAGCCAAGACACACTGGACAAGAAAGGTGGGGAAAGTGGTTGTATTTATTCATGATCGCTTCTGCTGTGCTCTCAAACTTGAAGACAGTTGAGGTGTTCATGACAGAAAAGGCTGAATTTCTCATGTTTCCTTCACTTTGTTAAAGTGGGTGTTCTTAAAAATGTTCATATTCAAATGGAGTAGGACTAAGATAAGGTCTAGTAATTGTTAACAATTAAAAGTACTAAGTTCCAGTCACGTAAAAGTGTTTTCTTACATCTGCATTAAAGCAATTTTGTTTGTTTTCTTCTTTAGTTGTTTGAATGAAGGCAGACATCAATTTCTTTGAAACTCTCAGTATAATGGATCAAGTGTTTGAAAGATTTGCTTTAATAACTGGAGGAGAATGTTGCCAAAATCCAAAGGGAATTGTGAAATGCAGTTTAGTAATAAGTGCAATGTGTTTTAAATTTAGTCCCTGAAGTCTGCCTAGAAGAAAAATGGTATTAGGGAAAGCTGTTGGTGTTAATAAAGTCACAAACTAGAAAAGCAAAGACAGACTTAATTTGGCATTTACCGTTTGACTCCCAAAAGTGTATGTAGCTGTACTGAAACAATTGCTTTCATGGGCAAGATTGCAGTTTACCTTCTCTCAATGGGTTGTGTTACCGTACCTTAATTACACTTGACCATGAAGTTCCAAGTGGACGAGATTTTGTCAACACTGAAAAATTGTAAAAAGCCTTTTTAAAAAAAAAAAAAAACAAACTCCTATCAATGATGTTGTTGGTACAGATGTTGTAAAAGGCTGAACTTGCAGGTTGTAGGCTGTACTTTCTGAAAAGATCAACTGCAAGTTACTGTTAGCTCAGTCCTGCTAGGTTAAACCATTAGTGGCTGCCGTACTTTGAAGCACTTCCCAAAGTGGTTCCAGTGCTGGGGAGTTGGTGTGGGGCTGGTGCTGCACCCGGGCTGGCTACGAGGAAGAGGTAGGGTGTGAGGTAGCTCTGTAGCTGCTTGGACTTGGGATGACTCTACTTGGGTGGGTCCCAGGCCTTTATCTTGGGTAATGAGAGTTTGTCTCTGTGTATTGATTCAGTCTGCAAACAGTGGGGCTGTACAAAATTGGGTCCCGAGTTTAGATTTGTCCACTTTTAGATAATGTAGCTGCTGTAACTTTTTTCCTGTCTCTGAAGGAAAAGAAAACCAACCCCGACTTTGCCTTGTGGTAGCTCTTCTTCATCCTAATAGAGTTAAAAGAGTAATATTGCTTTATCAGCAGGACACAGCTTTCGTTCCCATAGCTCTATAAAGCTCAGTGGTGTGGAATATGTTTTAGCACATCTCTAAATTGATCTGTTCCAAGTATACTCTGAGTAACTAGGAAAAAAAAAAAGGGACAAAAATCCAAAACAGCA
Source organism: Urocynchramus pylzowi (assembly GCA_013397555.1). Classification (NCBI taxonomy): domain Eukaryota; kingdom Metazoa; phylum Chordata; class Aves; order Passeriformes; family Fringillidae; genus Urocynchramus; species Urocynchramus pylzowi. Next base: position 2,837,611 of record VZRH01006604.1, read on the forward strand.
GCAAAGATAAATGCTTAGACTTCTAGTGAAGAGTGTCTTAGCCCAGGGTTTGAGTCACAGGCAGAGTTCTGTTTAAATAAGTGTAGGATCTGGAATACTATTCTGTTGAAATAGTGTCTAACTGAGCCCCTTCTTTACAGTTTGTTATTCAGCTTAGGGTACAGATACTGAGCTAGATAACATTTGGCCTTTGCTTGTGCCAAGCACACCCCATGTGTCAGCCTTTATGAAATTCCTTGTCCAGATAGTAAAGTACAGAGTTCCCTCTTTGTGTGGTATAAGGACTCTGATACTGTATTGAGTACGTGGGCTTATGTAGGCAGTCCAACCAGGTGTGTTTGGGTAGACAACATTAATGAACTTGGCCCATAGTAGTACTGAAATTTTTGTCTAACTCTTATTTTCTCTAAGCACTTCTTTAAAAGTATTCTCTTTAGATAATGCGTGTTAGCTTATATAAAAGCATACCGTGGTGAGCTCATTGAGCTTAGAGGCATTAGGGACTGGTATCTCTCTCTTGGCCTGTCTCTCCATGTGCTCACCACCCCAGCAGCTCCCTTTTTTTATGAGAGAGAAAGGTGTCAGCTGTAAAATGCAACCAGTCTTGTCTCTGGCATGCAGATATCCACTCTCTCCATGTTTAATTTCCTGGTGTTGAAGTAAGACTTACATTGAGAATCTCTTTTCTTATTTTGCTTGTTTTTTTCCTTTGGTGCACCATTTTGAACTACACCAGTGCAGGCTATGGTAAATCTTCTACCAGGTCAAATTATTTTATAGTTAGAAATCAGATGCAATACAATTTCACCTAAAATAAAAGTAGCAAGTCCGTGTTTTATTTGAGCTATAGTTTACGCTGTAAATCACACTCTACGTTTTTTTAAAACTTCAAATTTTGGATTCTTCTCATATACCTTGGCAAATTATTCTAGTGTCTAAGAATAAGCTACAAATGCTCATCAAATATCAAATGCCGGGTACTTGATCTAGCAGGAAAAAGCAAAAGATGAAAAGAAGTTTGAAGTCTTTGTCACTTAGATTATGACCTAGTTGTTGCTTTATTTTCTATTTCAGAAGTCAGTTTAGCAAAATGTGTGTGGGGAAGTGGGATGAGCTTCTCTTAAAATGTGAGCACCTGGACTGTAGGTACCAGGTGGGGATGAAGGAGACCTGTCAATGGGCTTTCCCTGCCTGTGTGTTCCGAGGTCATTTATTCTGTCTCTTGCAGCATCAAACACTCACCTTGTCCTCACTTTCTTACCAGCATAACCAGAATTCACGGGAGTCTCTAGTTTAGCCTATATTCTTATTTTGTGTGTACATGATCTTATGTTTGACTTGTCATAATCCATATTGAAATAATTTTACTGTTGAAAGGAATTTGTCACCATAACTAGTCCTTTATTGCTGCCTCTGAATTAGTCAGTTTCTGATACTGGCAGGTTATGCTGTTGAATATTCTTCTTTGCAGACATAAGTACAATACAAGAAGTATTAAGTGTAACACTAATCTCTGCTAGACACAAATAGAAAATAGAAGCATCTTCTTCTTTACCTTGTGGACTTCTATTTACCTGTTAATCCAATTAATTAATCACATAGGTAGGTCAGCATTTAACCCAATTGAAATTAAGATTATGCAGCTAAATTTTATGGGGTTTATATGCCTTTATTTAATTCCCTTGGAACCATGATACTAAAGATTAGTTTGTGGTTACAGTGGTTCTTGGGATAGAAGGTCAGAACTTATGACAGAAATAGTGAGATTGTACTTCATTCTTTATTTGACAAATAAATGTATTATGGAGGTCTGGAGACATCTGAGTAGAGAGAAAAGAAAGATTTAGTTACTGATGATTTAATTAATTATCTGATTAATTCTCAAATTTGTAATGTAAAAAACCATGGATTACAAATGAGTTTAGCATCCCTTCCATCATTTGCTGAATAGCTGGTATGGACATTCCAAGATGTGAAGCAAACATTAGAATGCGTGGACTGTTCCTTCTAAAGGTATTTTATTTTCTGAATGTAAAAGTTCTTACAATGTAAAAAGCAGGATATGAAATCAAATATTTCTGCAGTGTGGTTATGACTGAATTGCACAAGTCAAAACCTGTCCTTTCCTCTTTACCAGGTAAGAACTAGTTTATATGCACTCCAGATAGTGCATAGAATATGCTTCAAATCAGTCTATTCTAAGTTGTTTAGATGAACTCCTCTCAAAGTAGCTCTCAGGAAGATGGAGTTTAGTATTGTATTATGCTCATTTTTCTGAAGAAGTTGAAAACGCTACTGTACTTCACTGCTTTTTTTTTGGTGCAAAATTATGTCAAAACTTTCAGAAATAAAGCCAGAAAAAGCAATCCAGAGTCTTTAAAATAGTATTCTGTGCAATACGTGTGAAAGCAGTTTCTGAAAAAATGTTGCTGGAAACCTCAGATGGCAACCTTCAATTTAAAGGAGTAGCAAAATGAGTCATTCTTAAAGCATTAAAAAAAAAATCTATAGTGTGTTTTTTGTCCAGTAATAGGAAAAGGATTGATTCTGGATATGAAATGCCGAGCTTTATTGCATTTGCATTAGGCAGAATTATTAACATTGTATTGTAGAGGCTGTGGCACATTTTTGGCAAGCTGATACATTCCTCCCTTTCTCTGTTGCTTCCTCCCACTCAAGAGCTTTTGTCTTTTCTATCTGCTTTTTGAAGAGAGAAATGTGGTATGCATAAAGACCTCTGAAACTGTAACTCAAATTTGGATTTGATGTAAAGCTATGCTGTTACCATAAATTCAGATTACAGAAAAACACAAAGCTAAAAACCTTTGTTTTCTTATTTAAATAAAGCCAAATACAGTTAAACAGTAGTATTAGGCAGTAGGGAATTAACAGCCTGACTTTTGTAGCTAATACCTGGCAGAGCTGAGAAATGACTATTGTGTGAGGTAATCATGTCTTCTCCATGTGTGTTTGTGTATCATCTTTTCTCCTTTGAGAGGAGGCTGTTCTGGAAGATGACAATGAGTTAAATATAAGAAGAACCTTGTCATCACAAGAAGTGGACGATAGTATGATGCCAACTGCTGTCATGTTCTGTTTTTAGCAAGTGTGGACTTGGTCTGGGGTTTTACTGAGAAATCTTGGTCTCTACTGGATGAATTTGGGGAAGAGCAGTGCAACCCATAATTTTTTTGTTAGAATGGTAAGAACTTTTCACCATCAAACATATTGAATGTCCCATGAACTGTGCCTGAAAACAGTTGCTTGCCATGAGTTGATACCTTGGAGGATTCTTTTAAGCCTGTTATATGCAAAACCCCATTAGCAAGGTTCAGAGGTGGCTCCATACACTGCGCACACAAAGAGTTTTTGTGAACAGCCTTGGAATTCTACATGTGTGGTTGTTTCTAAAACAAACAGATAGTAACTCTTCCCCTCTGCCTCTGTTTATATATAGACATAGATGAATTAAAAAGCCTGATTCATCTGCAAACAGCTTTTTTTATTTATTTAATTTATTGAAATGAAAAAAATATATAAAAAGTAGTATCTTTAAATGGATAATGAAGTTGTTTAGGACTAATATTTATATAAATAAGTATTTTTTATGCAACTAGTAATACTTAACTCTAAAGACATTTCACTGTGATGTTTTACATCTAAGGCTGAAGAATTATGTTACTGAGATGAGAAGAGAGGAGGCTGGGGAGAGGGGGCTGACTCTTCATAGCCAAGGATATCTAAAAATGGAGCATAAATACTAACACTAATTTTCCTTTTTAGGTCTTCTTCAGGTTTTATGCAATAATATGTTAGGCTTATATGGAAAGGTTTTGGTAGCAGGAAGAGCTCAGGTGAGGCTTGTGAGAAGCTCTCCTCATGTCTGACATAGGCAGTGTCAGATGGCTCCAAGGTAGAGATGCTGCTGGCCAAGGCTGAGCCCGTGCAGTGATGGGATAACAGATTTAAAAGGGGAAAAATGTTTCTGTGTGGGTACAGTTGCAGACAGACAGGAGTGAGCATATGAGAGAGGCAGCTATGCAGTCACCAAGGTCAGTGAAGGAGGGCCAGGAGAGGCCCCAGGTGCTGGAGCAGAGATTCCCTGGCAGCCCGTGGATGAGGACTGTGGTGAGCCAGGCTGGGTCCCTGTAGTCTGTGGAGGTCCAAGGTGAAGCAGACACCCCCTTGGAACCTCTGGAGACCCCCATGTCAAAGCAGGTGAGTGCCCAAGGGAGATTGTGACCCTATGGGAAGCCTGTGCTAGAGGATGCTCCTGGCAGGACCTGTGGACCATGGAGAGAGAAACCCAGGCTGAAGCATGTCTGCTGCCAGGACATGTCCCCATGCTCCACAGGAGACCCCTGCTGTAGCAGTCTGTTCCTAATGGACTGTACATGTGGATGGGACTCATGCTGGAGCAGTGGGTTCATGAATTGCAGCTCATGGGAAGGACTCATGCTGGAGAAATTCATGGGGGATAATCTCCCATGGGAGAGACGCCCTGCTGAAGGAGGGAGAAAGTTGTTTCTCATTGTCCTACTCTGATTTGGTTGGTTATAAATTAAATTATAAACAAACTCGACTTGCAAGTCAGGATTGTTTTGCCCATGACAGTAATTGGTGAGTGATGATCTTGTCCTTACCTTGACCCAAGAGCCTTTCACTGTATTTTCTCTGCCCTGAGGAATGGGAGTGATGGGAATGTCTTTGGTGGACACCTGGTGTCCAGCCAAGGTCAGCCCACCACAAGATTATAACTATTGTGAAATTTCTGAAAAAAACAGAATAGCTAGCAATTTGATAGTGGAAGACATCTGGTTGTTTCCAGACAAAGCTTTTCAGGTGATAGCAAATACTTTAAAAAGTGACGGGGAAGTATCTAAATAAATATCTTGTCTGGGAGATTGTCATGGAAGTTCAGAGATGCTTAAGAAGGTGGGGTTCTGTATAACTGGTGCAGTGTTGCATCTTGACAGCTCTTGTTCCCAAAAGTGTTGGGAGGGTCAAAAGTTTTCAAATATTCAGCTATCACACAAACCTTTCAACTGTGTTAAGTACTAATCCGTAGGGTATGCTGGCATTATGGCCTTTTTAGCTCACTCATCATCTCAGTATATGCTGCCTGACCACTATTGCCATTTTCTGCCCTTTGCGTTATTGTAATGAAACTCTGGGACCACTTTGTACAGTCACAGAGTTTTCCTCAAGAACAGACTAAAGAGCATGTTCATTTTGGTACAGTTGAATTAGGGAAACATTAGTTGGGTGAGTAATACCGTTCTTTTGTCCATGTGGGCAAACCAGTTTTTCTCGTTCAGTGGTAACCAGCATAATGTAAAATATGTGTATTTGGGTCATACTTTCTTTGTTTCGTTTCTAAGCTAGTATTTTGGGAGGATTGTTTTAAGTTTTCCCGTTCTGCTTATTATTGATCTTGAAATTTCAGATTCTGAAACCATAATGAAACCAGCAATTTGGGAAACCAGCTTTGGGAAAGCTAGCTCAAAATTTCATTATTCAGCATATGAAGGCCTTTTATTTTGGTTTTTCCTTTATGAAAGTTAAGTGCTGGTTGTTTTCTCAGCAGATGTGTACAGATGTCACTGTTATGCTTAGGTGCAGTTTAATGCAGACAGGTGACCTAGTGGGGACTTTAATTGTAATATTTAGTAGCATAGTCCTAGTCGTATCAATATTTCTGAAAACTGAATGTCTGTAAGCAGATTCCTGAAGAAATTTGGCCTAGCAGTGCTCACTGTTATTAGTGCTCAGGAAGGGTTTGATGAGCTTGTTGCTGGCTTCCATATTGAAGGCTGACCTATGATAGATGTACTCTTAATAAGGAGTTTCTCTCCAGGGCTATGTTTCCTCTCCTTATATATAAGGAAAGGAAATTGTATCTATACAATAGTATAAGAAACTATTGCCATTTTATTCAATTTTGAGCATACTGGAATTAAAAACCAGTTGCAGGAAAAACAGTCCTCATACTAAAGGTACTTGATGGAGTTTTTTCCTTATTTTTTTTCCTTCTCTCCCAGACTCACATAGCATAAACAGATATATATATATATAGTACAACAATTTTTTTTTGGTTGAAGATTGCTAGCAGTGGCCATTGAATAGGGTGAGATCTGATAAAAACCACAGAAATTCTTTTTATGAAAAGGAAGTAATATTATGAAATGGTCCACAGTACTGAAATTATAATTTATAATAGTTAATCAAAGTTTCTCAGTTTTGTAAAGTAAATTCCATTTCTTTAGAAGTCCAAGTAGCAAAGGACCATTGTCTCATCCACTCTAAAGCAGAATTCCCTGATGAGCTGTGTCTGACCTGTGGATCACTAGTAAGATTTTGGCTTTACTGAAGCTTTTTTCTTCATGTTTTGCTAAAAACCTAAATACCGTGATTCTAACCAACCTGTGTATCTGTTAATTAGTAAATGCCACCAGTTTCTGGGCAAAAAAAATTATTTTAAAATCTTCTAATAAAATTGCTTCTTGTCAATTGATCACACTTTTTCCTTGGTGTGTGCAGAAATAACTTGTAGAGATGCAAGCAATCTCTGCTTTCCATGCTCAGGTGCCTCTTTAGATGTGTGAAGTGCTGAGTGGTGTGGCCCATTGTGCTGTTTCAAAAGCTTGGTCAGAATTGTGTCAGTACGGACACGGCTCTGACTGTCCTGGCCTTTAGGGATGCTTGAGGTGTTACAGGTCTCGTGTTAGTACCTGGATTTTCAATTAATGTATCGAGAAGAGATGTAATTTTGCTTTTTGAATGGATGCATTCAAAAAGTAGTAGTAGTTACTTATTAGTAGTTAGTAGTAGTTTTACTCATTTTCCAATTACTACTAGAGTAGTAACTGGAAAATGAGTAAAATGTAAATAAATAGCACTAATTTCATGATATCTTGGTTTTCTTCTTTACTCATTTGTTTTGATGCCTGTTCCAGTGAGTTTTGAATCTGATGGGAAACCCCCTCTCACCAATGTCCACTGGGACACTGAGCCATTGACCGCTACTCTCTGGATGCAGCCAGCTGCTCAGTGTCCCAAAGGACATTGGTGACAAAGGTGTCCCTCAGGTGTCTGTGCTGTTTAATGTTCTTCATTAATGACACAGTTAAAGGGATCAGGTGCACTCTCAACAAATTTGCTGATGACACCCTCTGCTCTGGTGAGACCCCACCCACAATGCTGCATCCAGCTCTGGGGCCCCCAGCGTGGGAAGGACACAGACCTCTTGGAGTGAGTCCAGAGAAGGGCCATGAAAACATTTAGAGGCTGGAGCACCTCTCCTATAAGAAAAGGCTGAAAGAATTGGAATTGTTCAGCCAGGAGAAGGCTTTGGGTAGACCTTATGGCAGCCTTCAGTACTCCAAGGGGCTATTAGAAAGACAAACATTTTAGCAAAGTCTGTTGCAGCAGGACAAGGGGTAATGACTTTAAGCTGAAGGAGTCTATTTAGATTAGACATATGTAAGAAATGTTTTACAGTGAGGGTGGTGAAACACTGGAACAGGATGCCCAGAGAGGTGGTAGATGCCCCATCCCTGGAAGTGTTCTAGGTCAGGTTGGGTGGGGCTTTGAACAACCTCATCTAGTTGAAGATATCCCTGCTCATTGCAGGGGGGCATTGCACTAAATGAACTTTAGAAGCTCTCTTCCAACCTAAACTGTTCTATGATCCTGTGAAAATGGTATTTTTTTGTGCAGGTATGATGCATTTCCAGTAGTAAAAGCACTTGCTCAGGCAGATCTTTGTATTCACTATCATACTCAGACAGTAAAAAACCCTTTTTTGACTGTTTTCTGAAGGTATCACACCCAACCTTTCTTCATCTGCCATTCTACTGTTGATCAGGTTGTGAAAAAGAAGTAGATGAAAGAGCTGCATGCTGGGTGTTTGAGTTTTAGTGTGGGTTGGGGTCAAACATAAGTAGCTGTATTTATAGAGGAAAGAGGGAGAACTGTGCTGAACTGATTATACTTGTAAATGCACTGGAGTTTTACATAGAGCACTGAGCTGAAATTAGTACTTCTTTTGGAATGGATTTAAATAAAGTTTTGTTCAAAGGCTTTTTAAAAAACCTGTTGAATCAGTTAGGGAGACACCAATTTAGAGGGAACTGATTAAGGACATACTGTTGGTTTCCTCAGCTTTTCTTTGTTTGTTGGTGTTTCTACAGATCTTCCGACTCCTTATGCCTTTAAGAGTTGCCTCATATCACACAGTGGTAGCGTGGCTGGAATGCCTCTACCTGGATATCCTAAAGCATATCTGGACTTCTGCAAAACTGGATTTTGTTTATCCCTCTTAGTTGTTAAACTAGCCTTAGTTAGGTTTGAAATAATTTATTATTTTAAAACACACTGAAGTTTGGGAATACATTGCTTTTTATAAGTGTAAAGATCTCATTTTTGTCTTGACACATGTCAGGTTGTTAATATCAGCTAGTCTCCGCTTCTCTACAGCTTTTACTGCTGCTGTTAGTTTTGGACACTTTGTTTAAACCAGCCTATTGCCCTAAAGTACGATTCCACTTCACAGAACTGCTTTTATCACCCTTTGCATGTGAGCGCAGCATCCACTATCCTGTGGCATAAAGCTGGCTTTGGAATATGCTTCTTGGTAGCTCAGTCATTTACTGTGTGGAGTCAGAGATCTTTAATGCATACTGTCCAGAACTAGTGAGTTGTTTACATCGTTGGTTATAACATTTTGCCTCCTGACACGTGTGTGACATTGCCTTGCCCTAGAAATGCAGGGCAGGCCGTAAGGTATGAGTTAATATGTAAGATGAAAGAGCTGTATAATGTAAAATACAGAATACATAACCACCAGGATGCATCATTTAGATTTCCTGAAAGTAACAATTCACTTTCATCACAATTATAAACAGAGAGGTTGTGCTACTGTTGAGAAGACAGCTGTGTCGCTGCCTAATCACGCTCATTCCAGTACATATCACATCTGTCAGTCAGGCTCTATTTTTGACTGCAGGAGCAAGCTTAGCCATCATTAGCATGATACTTGTGTCATAAGGTTAAACAGAGTAGAGAGGCAATTTGGAGTTGATTGTGGTTTCCTGCTTTCTGTGTACTGTATTACAATGGTTAAGTTAGAATAGGCCCAGTATGAAGTTTTCAAGAAGTGCCTTTTCCCTTACTATACCCTTTTTTGAATCTGAACTTCACTGCACCTCCTGCTTGTGTGTGCGTGAGGAATGGAAGAGGTGTGTCACCCTAGTCTTTTGAGATTTTCTAAGCCTTCTGATGTTTATATTTTTGTAATGGAGTTTCTCACACATTTTCATGTAAATAATGATTGTTTACATTCTTCTATGTAGGAAGAGAATTTTGATGGACTGTTAGTCTGACCAGTGTGGTTGGAAAGGTGGCAATGTTATCCTCCAATCCACTGCCAGTTTTGGAATTCTATAAATTTTGAAGTCTGAAAAATAAAGTGATTTTTTTCCTGTTCCTGTTTGGATGCTAGAACATCATGTGTGAGTGTGTTATTCTTGTGTCACAGCCATCACAGAGGTGTGACTGGGATTGGCTTTGGACTTCAGTTTTCAGGTAGGTGTTCAGGGGCATGAAGAGCAATAGGAAAGACTTCTGCAAGTACATCACCAGCCAGAGGGAGATGAAGGAAAACATGGAAAAAACTGAGGTACTAGATGTCTTTTTACCTTGGTCTTTATTGGTAGGATTTGTCATCTGGAGTCCCAGGCCTTAGAGACTAGTGGGAAAGTCTGGAGCAATGAAGATTTAGCCTCAGTAGAAAAGGACCGAGTAAGGTCCATTTAAAAAAGTTTGCCACAAGAAAGTCCATGGGAACTCATAGAATGCACTTATGAGTGGTCAGAGAGCTGGTCATAGCAAAACCACTCTGAATTGCTTTTGAAAGATTGAGATAATACAAGACTCTTCTTGAGGACTGGAGGAATGCAAGTGTTGCTTTTGCGTCCAAGAAGGGCAGGAGGATCTGGGTATTTGCAGACTGCTCAGCCTCACCTATACTCCTGGGAGGATGATGGAGCAAATTCTCCTGAGAAGCCATTTCCAAACATAAGAAGGACATGAAGATGATTAGCAATAGTTATTGTAGCTTTAAGAAGGGGAAATAGTGCTTGACCAGCCTGGCAGCCCTCCGTGACAAAATGACTGGGTTGGTGGAGGAGAAAAAAGAAGTTTGTACTGTTGGACTTTAACAGCACTTCTGTCATTGTCTCCCTTAACACCCTCACCATCTGGTCTAGCTAAGTAGACAGGGAAAGGGTTTGCAAATTGGCTGAAATGCTGGGCTCAAAGGGGTGTGAGTGGCACCACCAAGTCCAGATGCAGCCAGTTAGCAGTGGTGTGCCCTCGGGGTTGATAGTAGGGCCTGGGCTGTTTATTTTCATTAATACCTGAGTGATGGGACACTGTGTACCCTCAGCAAGTTCACAGATGATGCAAAATTGGGAGGAGTGGATGACACAACGGACGCCTGTGCTGCTGTTCAGAGGGACCTTGACAGGCTAAAGACATGGGTTGACAGGAATCTTACATTTAAAAAGGTTCAGCAAGCAGCCTTTTCTGCTGAAAGGGTTGGAAGGGTGTCTGCATTCCAGCATCATCATGCCTGTAGTTCAGTGCTCGCACCGTTGCCAGCTGCTGGCAGACTGCTGGTGCTCTGCCTTGAGCAGCATACTGCCATTTACATGTGGTGATTAGACTGAAATATGCAAAAACTGTTGGAGAGAACTATCAAAGTCCTAGAGAAGACTGTGATAACAAAACTAAAACTTTTATTTTAAGGATCGTTGAAGTATTGACAAGGTGATTTTCACAGCTCTGAACTATTATTTAAATGGTACTTGATGTCAGAGTTCAGTGAGGCAAGAAATGTGAAAGTTTTTTAATCACAGCTTATGTAGTGGTTTGCCCCTTGAAAATTTGCAGGGTTCTTGTTGTTTAGCCCTGTGATGCTGAACCCACATTCTGTACAGTCATCTCTGCTGCCACAAGTTGCATGTGATTTGTAAGTTATTTCTTCGTGAAAGTGCAACATCTTGTCCATTTGTCTTCAAAATGAATATTATCACTTCACATGGCTGTTTGCTGAAGCATCTCTCTTTCAAGGTTTTGTTCACAGTTCTCATCTTTTGAAATAGATTAGCTGTAGTTAACGTTTGCAAAGAAGTGGGTGATGGGGAGGCAAAACCTTTGAGGATGAAGATTAGGAACAGACTCTTAAGTTGTCTGTGTTTACAGGTGACCAGAATAGCTTTAATAGAGGTGTTGGTGTTAAACATCTTGTGTGATGCTGTATAAAGCATTTGATACAAGAAAATGGAATCCACGAGAAGGACTTGACGAAGATGACCCGTATTGATTGTCATGGCCAAACTTGCACAGTAAGTAGGAGTGTGTAAATTCTGGGAGGTTTTCATAAACCTTATAAAGTGAAACTCTAATGTGACTATAGTTTGAAAGGAGCAAAAAGCAACAGCTTTGTAGGATCAGTGCTGAGTGTGATCTTAGAAACATAATAGTTCACAAACTTCAGGAGGAGAATTTGGAATTATTGTATGCTACGAATTATGCTCTTCCCTGCTAAACAGCCCAGTGTATCAATTTCTGTTGCTTAAGGTTTGAGCTCGTCTGCTGCAGTGTGTCTTTATTGTGGTCTGATACTGTGACATCCTTCCATAGCTTTGTTCCTTCATGAATGGTGGTGTATGAGTGGAAAAGCCATCACAAGTTTCTAAAATATGGGCAGTCTCTGGAATGGCCGTGCTTTTCAATGTTGTTTAGCCACAGTACAAAACCAAACCAAGCCCCAAACTTTGATTAATGTGATTATGCAAAGAATAAGTCCCAAAGAATTGGTACCACTGATACTTGATGTAGGTGTTCAACTATACACACAACACCTTTGCAGGCTTCTGTGGTTAACTTTTTACTTATGTTGGCTTAGCAGAAGTGTCAGAGGAAAGAATGGATTTTTTAGTGCTTCAGTGATAGATGACCATATGTATTAATGTAAAAATTTTTTATTTTATTATGTAAATAAAATAATGAAGTCTCACAGGTATCATGAGTTTGTATGAGAAGCAGAATACAGTCTGTTTGGCTAGAGGTGAACAAAAAAAGTGTTCTGAATCTAGAAATACTGTTCCAGATATTTTGTGGGTTCCAAGGTACTGTGTTAGATCATAAGGGCATTCTCAAACTTATTTATAAATCAAATCTCTGAAGACTTACATTTGCTGCAGTATTTTCAGCTAACAAATATACCTAAGTGTCTATGCATCATCATACTGTAATCAACTGCAATCAGTTTGGCAATTGCTTAGATAACCCTTGTTGGAAGGAATATATCAATAGGAAGGGGTTCCTGTTTTAATCCTCATAACGCAAGCTGGAATGTGTGTTGTCTGCTGGATTGTTATTTGAAGTGGATGCCAGAAATTCTTATGATAAAATCAGTGACAATCATTATGCCAGTTTAAGGAGGCACCAGCTCTGCCCCAGAAGTTCACAGGAAACAAAACCTGAAAAATGTGATCCAAGATGGGACTGGAATACCTCTTTGTTGGCCTTGGAATATCTCTCACTCCAAATATGAGTACCCAAATTCTAAAAGCTTTTCTACTTGTGTGACCTTAGTTTTATTTCTTGTCTGTGAAATTGATCTTATAATTTTGAGATGCTCTTGGCAGGGAATTGGTAAGAAAAATATTTATACAGTTGCAGCTGTGCGATTCTTCCTCATGTATATACTGATTCCAGATGTCTAGATCCAAGCAGGAATTAAATGGAGTTGATTTTCCTTTTAAAAGAGATGGTAGTCACGTCCCTGATGTGTACAGTAGCATGACTGCAGTGTAGTTTGTTGAAGATCTTAAAGTGACAGTAAGTGTTCAAACAGAGTTGGTTTCTCATTTTAAATAGAGGCAATTATGGCACAGTGTAATATGAGAACCACACCATTACAGGCAGGTAAGCAACCCAGGACTTCATGAAAATCTTTTGATAGACTTTGTTCAGTCTGAAATTGGGCTTCAAAAACTAACCTTTGCACTTAAAGGTTGCTCAGTGCAATTGAAGACGAACAGTAAAAATACAGTGAAAACAAAACAATTCTGTAACAACTTTTTGAAGAAGGGATATTTTTTCTCTGTGAGTTTGTACAAAGCTCAAGTAGCGACTCTTTCTAAAAACATATGTTTATGAATATTTTATGTTTATGAATAAGAAATATGTACTCATATTTCTTTATTATTTGAAATGGCATTTGTGAATTTAGCAATACTTCTAGTTCCTGAGAAATGGAGATCTCAATCTTAGTTGATAGAAAATGGTGGGTATACATTGGACAGAATGAGCCTAAAGCCTATAAATCGTAACATCTAGTTTATTCAGTCTGGATCGTGTGATTTGCTTTGTCACTGTTTTAAAAAGCACAGTACGAAAGTGAGCTTCACTATTTGGACTAGGTTTTAATATATGAAAGCTCAAATTTGATTCTGTGACTTGGCTTTGTGTTTTGCTATGTGTTGCTTGCACAATTCTCTTTGCTATTTGATAAAATTACGTTCTGTCTCAAAAAATTCTTAGCTGCTAACCCGATGTTAAAAAATGAGGTAATGCATTTTATCTAAGGTATGAAAAGCTCGAGCTGGAAAAAATACTAAGTGTTTGAGATCTCATCTGCCAGGTTCATTTTCCTCCACATCTCAGTTTCAAGTGCAAGTATCTGGAGATGCAGACTAATTGCCGACACTTAGCGATTGAACTAAATATGAGAGCAGGCTTGTCCAACTGTTTCACTCCAGTAAACATTGTTAGGGTTTATAACACTAACCTGAATTAAGCTTTTGTGTGGTTTTCAGTAGACATTTTGCTATAAAAAGGTTGAAATAATTTTGCTTGTTTGGTTAATGCTCTCCACTTGCATAAACTTCAAGAAAAATACAGAGATCACTGTTCATCCTGGGAGAACAGGTAGCTAAATATAAAGGTATAATAATAAAACCACAGTTAATCCACATATAAAGTAGTCACTTGAGTAATCTGGGCCAGGTTTTTTGTTAATTTTGTACTTGAGAAAATAAGACTTTTTGACCAGTAAAAAGCTGTAATTTTACTTAGGAGAGAAATAGGTACAATATTATCAGTTTATTTAGGAGCCCTGCAGTTTGTTACTGACCTAAACAGCTCGTTCTGTTAAGACTTGGTGCCAGTTCTAAGAAATATTGAAAAAGAACCTGATTAAAACACCTGTTTACCTTGTTCCTTATGTCATGGGCATCTCCTCACAGGTTTGGGAATGCAGTCCTAAAAAAGGAAACAGAAAAAAACCCCAAAGCAGTAAACATCCCAATTTTTTTTTTCCTAAATAGGTGCATGTACTTTACTTAGTGAACAGACTTGGACTATGTTCACATAAATTCCAAATATCTGTATTGGAAGAAATAGCAAATAATTAATAGCAGTTTTGTTCTGCTAAACCAGTTTCAGGAAACATGTAACTTCAAAAGAGAATGGATGTAACAATGAAAACTTTCACACAAGACTATCACACAGGGAGCTTCAGAAATACATTGTTCCTAGTTCCCTGCAGTGCTAAGTGGACCTGTTCACCAGGATTTCTGGCGTGGACAAAGCTTGGTTAGAAAAGCCTCTGTGTTTTTCGACAAGAATTTTTTTGAAAGCCAAAAAAAGTAACCAGCAAAAGTGTATTTATTATTCTAATCTCCAAATTTGCACGCTTCTTACTGCTTTCCTGACAGGATGTTTTGGTGGACAGTGTGTCCCTCCCTTAGGGTCAAGACAGGACAGGGAGTAGATCTTCACCCTTTGGAGCTGGAGCCATGTTAAACAATGATGCACCTTTGATATGTGACTGTCTGCAGAGAAGAGGGGTATTAGCTACAGCACTTCCTCATATTGTTGTGTACTCAGAAGCACGTCACTAGGAAAGTCTCAAATCTTTACAAAGTCCACATTATAAACTGAACTGTGTGCAAAGCTATAATTTATGAAAACTCAGTTTCTTGAGGACCTTTGTACTGATTAGTTTAAAACTCTGCCCTTGCTTTGTAGATATAGTTTAGTGGGCTGTTTTACTGCATGTGACACAGCTGTTTTAAATAGCAAGATAAATGCTGAGGGAGTTTTTTGGTAGTGTTTCAGTTTGTTTTTCTGTTCATTTTTTCCCCCGAATCATGACTCTTAATTTACATCCTTCACATCTATATAGACTGACTTTAGACACCTTTATATTGTAGAATTAGAGGGCTGGGTTGGTAGGGAGTTTATTTTTAAAATTATTTTTATTTTTAAAGTGGTTTGCTGCTGGAAGTTTTGTTGTGAAATTTTTCGATGTAGCAACTCATTTCTGTCCTTACAGCGCTGTGAGTTGGTGCTGAGTGAGTGCTGCTTCTGGATTACTTGTGCTATTGCTCTTCATTATGTAAGCTTCCCAGTTTAAGAAAAAATGTCACTAGTTTAATTTCAGTGGCACAGATGTAACATTTCCAGAACTACTTGACACAAGGAGTGCAAGAGATATTGTGCCAGCTAACACCAATGGGGCTTATTTGCTCACTTGCCTGCAAACTGAATTCTGAACCAGGAGTTTATTGTGTTTTCCCAGGGGTAGCACTCTGCTTATGGGGGTGTTGGTTCAGAAAAGTATTCTCCAAAAAAGCTCAATTCCATTTTACAGTTGCCACATAACATGTTTTCAGATGAGTGCAAAGGAGCCGTCTTTGTAAATTAAAATTAAATTATGAAGGGGACTCTGTATGTGTGTGTGCTCTGTGTTGTGGTGGTGGTGGTTTTCCCCCTAAGATCTGAATGTCAGTCTGATCTCTGATTACAGCTCAAAGTGCTGCCAGAAGATCTACTGTAGTGGTTTGATAGGTGGTTAGCTCTTCTGGGAGGAGGGTTGGGAATGAATATCAATTTTCATAAGAGGTTTGATTTTTCATGTTCAGAGAAAAAAAAAGCTGCTTTATTCAGGCAGTAGACTCTACTCACCAGAATGATTGTTGAAACAAAATCATTCTTGATACACAACCTGTAGATTTGCTTCAAGGTAGCAGTTTTAAGTATTGGTATTTGATAGGATTTTAGGATTTCATTAGGAAGTGTTTGACTTGCAGAGAACCACATGCCAACTTAAGCTAAGTATGTAGAATTCTAATAGAAGAATAGTAGCATAATTAATATCAGGTAGCAATTTCATCAGGGATGTAATTATTTTGTAATTCTAAGTAAATTAGAAATAGTTTCGGTGCTCTTATGGCAGTTGTAAAGCAAAATCTTTTGCCTTTGAAGGGGAAAAAATGATGGAAAAAGGATTTTTGGGTTAGATTTAATATTCACAACATAGTGATGTGTTGACTGCTGTGACGAAAACTTTCTTTTAGTACCTTCAGGGAGATGGAGAAGAGGAGATTAGAGCTGTGACTTTCCTACTGAGAGCCTTTAATTTTGGTTTCTACAGAAATGAAGAGGACAATTGTCCACTCCTGAGCCTTCCTGAATATAAATGTGATGTTGTCTTTCACTTACCATGGGTTCTTTTTCTTTCTTTGTTTGTTTTTAGCTAAAAAGTGCTTTCTTTCCTCTGCTGTTTTTAATGGAACAGAAACTGGAGATGAAAAGGCATGGCTTCTCCTTTAGGCTGGAGTTTGCACCGAGGCTCTTTGGTCTGTTTCTTTTCTTTGCATGGGTTGCTGAGGACTGGAATTGGTTGGGGCAGCAGGACAGTGCATGTGGGAAGCTGAGAGGGAAGGGCACAGCAGAGGTGTGCAAGACCAGTGTCCTCACTGTACAAACTACTCACAGTACTAGTGTAAGCTCTTCTCTAACCCGCCATCCCATAGTTGTGGTTTGGATCAGTTTAATTCTGGTAGCATTTTAATGTATGAATGAAGGGAGTGAGATAACTGTGGAAGAGGCCAGTGTTGTCTCGTGGGCTGGAAGTCTGGCCCTAACTCACATTTTTTTATTAATATTAGGACATGATTTTGTATTTTGGTTTCTTGAAGACTGGTGGAAAGGGTTTTTCTTCCCTTCACTTTTGCCTATATGATATTTATCTGTGAGTGAAGATGTTCAAAACATGATACTTTAGTGTATGTTTAGATAGTGATTGATGTTGGGGGTGGGTATTTCCTGATACTTAATGATGGTTTAGAAGAGTTAGTCATCATTGGCCAGGAAATACCAACTCCAGATTAGATCGAGTTCAATTATCTAAAAGATATTTCAGTGTCCATCTGAATGTGGTACGTTGCCAGAGACATTGTGTTCATAATAGCATCTTGTTTTAGTGTTTAATTATAGAATTAGTGCTGTATGTGGCTTCTGTGTGCTATAAATATGTCATCTTGAAGTTACTACCTCTGCTGCCCCGAGTTTTGGGAAGTGGTCAGGCAGTGTTGCCTAAAAGTCGACTAAAATTCTGTAACTGCTAGAATTTTGGATTCTCAAATGAAAGAATACTTAGTACTTCTCTTCCTCCCTGCTCTTGGCACCACAATTGCCATCTATGTAAATTTTGCAGTGTATTTCAGGCTGGGATTCAGACTGCATCTTTTCAGGTTAATCAAGTTCCCTTCTACTTTCTAAATGGGAGTGATAGTTCTCTGCTTTTAGTCCCATGTGCATGCATTAGTTTGTACTTGGCATGATAGAAATAAGTAAGTTTGTTTAAGAAAAATGGACAAAAATGCAGAAGCTAACATGTACAACTACCAAACAACCATGGTATGTATAACCAAATGGGGATGTGGGGATGTGTTATATTTTCTGCTATTTAAGAAAAAAAAAGATATTTCTGAGTATTTGTAGACCCCCTTTCCAGAGATACTTATTCTGGATATTTGCTCTAGTCTTTACTGACGAGGTAAACCATGCTGACTGAATATATTGTGGGAGTTCAAGAGGTGCAAAAACCACCAGTGACTTCTGTAATACAAGGCTGAAGGGAGAAATTCTGGAAATGTCTTCCTGGCTGCCTCTCTCTTCTGCCTGTTGGTTTCTTTCCTTTTCAGGACAGCTGAATTTTTCCAGCTCTAATCTTGTGAAAAAACAATATTGGGACTTAGCTGTGTAGGCCTCTATGCTTCCATTAAGTATTAAGCTCCTTTGGAATAGGCTGAAACTTCCTGCTGTCTAGGCCTGCAACTGTCTTATTAGTGCACCTTGGGATCATGTCTGCACAGTTATTTTTGTAGGTGTGCACTGAAGAGTAAAGTAGCTCTGCCAGTCACAAAGACAAACTTGAATGAGTGAAAGCAGGATTCACAAAAAACACTAAATTCACTTTATGGAACAAAACATACTATATGCTGTACATACCCAAATGTTTCACTCTGGACCTTACCCTGCTCCTTCTCAGATATTTTTTACAAGCTTTCTTATGTTATCAGTGAGCACAGCTGGAGCTGGTAAAACCTTGTGTAAGCCTTGAAGATGCAGAGGAAATGAGGCGTCTCCAGTGGCCCACTGATGCAATTGCTCAGGCTTTGCAAAAAAGGCAGGGTGTTGCTGAAGGTTTCACTGAAGTTGTTGCACCCAAGTGGAGGACTGTTGTTGCCTCCTAAAACTCACTGGTTTTCATCCTCTGTCACCGAAGGATGGACTTCATGAGCACATTAACTGCAGGGATTTAAAAAAAAAAAGGGGTTCAGTAGATTACATTTTTAATTTTATTTGGTTGTGTCAGTTGCTGCTGACACATGGAATGTAATAAGTAACAGTTGCAGTAAGCTGTGCTAGCTTCTATAGCAAGATATAGCTATTGCTTCTGGTTGAGTTGTCCTAAGGTATTATGACTGTAGTAGTTTGTGAGAAAATGTTTGCTTTGGAGTGTCAGAGCTGATGCAGGCACTACCAGAACCTGTGCAAAACAAGGCAGCTGAAGGTGGCTTTGGTTTGTGTACGCCGCAGTGTTTCCCAGATCCTGGTTAGGTACCCTGGCTGTAGCCTTTGAGGCCGTGTGCAGTTGGTTTAGGTTTCCCAAAGTGTTTCAGTGTACCTGACCATGATGAAGGCTGTCCAGGCCCTTCCTGCTGCATGTCATATCTGGATGCCTAATGTGAGGGGGCGTGGGTGAGGAAGAAAATTTGCAGGGAGTGTCTCAGGGCAGCCTGTCCAGCAAAGCCTGTGTCACAGCTACATTCTTGCCTTACCTCCTTCTCTTGCAGAACTTTACCTTTTCATGCTCTGAATTTTGGGGAAATTCATCTGTATCTGTATTTGTCTGTAGTCTAACTGACCAAGTCTGTATGGGTAGTAATCTGTAGAGTCCTTAAAACAACGGACTTTTTTTTTTTTTTTCCAAATGGTAAGTAAAATTCTATGGAAGCCAGTGACTTAATACTGTAGGTCAAAGTGAATGTCTTGTAGTTTTCAAATCTTGGGTGGACTGGATTCCTATTATTGCAGGAGGTATTTGTTAGCACTTGTTTGAAATCGACAGTGTACTCTGTCAGTTCTCCTTTCTCTGACTGGTTGTGTAATCTGTTTATTCCCTGAACTAAGCTTGTGAATTTCTCCATAATTTTTTAAAAACTGAATACCACATCTTTTTCTCTTAAGATTTTGTGAGCTTTAGAATTTGAGAGATTCTGTGAAAGATTATAAATAAATTGTGGGACATCCTCAGGACATTTATTCCTTTTTAAAATATGTATCCTAATATAACTGAGAATATTGTGTAGAAGTGATTTTCATGTTCTTGGAACTCATCTCAACCTAGACCTTTAACTTCAGTGAGATCTTTAAAAAGTCCCTCTAATTGTTTGCATAGGGAGAATCTTTAACCACTTAAAATAGATTCAGAAAAGGTTACTAGTTACTGATATGTTGAAAGTTTGAACCTTTGAAATGTAATATAGTGTAAATAAACACTGGGTGTTCTTACAGTGTATTTAGTAGATAAATCTAAATTTCTCTAGTTTGAAGACTTGAGTCTTTCTTGGATTTGGTTTTAAACATCATACTCATTAAGCTGATGTTATCAATATTCAGACTTCTACTCAAAATCTATTTTTTCTGTGATGCCAGTCAATAATTAGTCACTATAAAAGCTAGATAAGATGTCTTAGGAACATCTATGCCAGCAATGCCTTTTTATTCATGTTTTAGTTATTTCCCTAATTTTTTTTCTTCTCAGACCTAGGACATAATGCTCAGTCAGTAATACCGACAGGCATTGCCTGCTCCCATAATCTCTGGGTAACTATATCTACAAAAATCACATTTATTTTTCTTTCCCATTCCCAAAATAATTTTATAAAGGAGAAGCAGTCAGAAGTCTAGGTTCTGATTTTGTACCAGAGTGAGCATAGATTAACTTCACACAATGGTCATCAACCTGGGATACTTAGGTTTTACAGAGGTGTTCAGTCATCCCTCTTGCTGGCGTGTTGCAAGTCCCTTGGTCCTTTCTGGAGTCTCCCTTCAAACAGAACGGGAGCTCTGCTGAGAGCTTCATGTGTTGTAGCTGTTTTAATTTTACTCACATAGTCATTTTTATGTGTACCATAATACTATTATCCAGCAGGAAATACAGTCTCCTGCTGTGAATCTCAAGACTATCAAATATTTTAGGAATGCTTTCTAGCCTTCTTTCCAGTATCAGGGAAATAAGTATGTCAAATAATCTTGTTCTTCACCACCCAAACCCCTCTACTCCTTTAGGAAAAAAATTTACAAGTTTGCTTTAGGTGTCTTCACTCTTGTGAAATGTAAAGCAATTTTAAAACTTCTATTCAGATATTCATTGTTTTGTAAGTCCAAGGTGGCTTCTAGAAGAGAAATGTAGCAGTAACAAAATTTTAAAAATCCTTTTTAGTAGGAAAGACACTCACCTATAGAGAATATTTTAAAAAGTAAAAATGTTCTTAGTAGAAAAACATCCTTGCCTCCCCATCAAACAAACAACAAAAAAAGGGAGTAAGACAATTTAACTGCAAAAACTGGAGCAGATCACATGTATGTTCAGCTGTGAATATGATGTTAAGCTTGGGCAAACTTTAGGTATGTTCTGTTAAGTTAGCTCATGTGGTCAGTCATATCTTTTGGGATTTTTGCCTTACTAGTTAATCTGGTTTTTCACACAAATTTTACTTGTTTTATGTAGAAAACATAAATTCAGTAACAGGATTGTATGCATTGGTGTGTAATACACAAGGGGGATTTTTCTGTAGCCCAAACTTCTGTTTTCTTTCCCAGCCTTATTTCTTGGCTGCTCTGTTTCTGTGAGAGTTCAGAACATGCAGGCTCTATGCCTTAAAGTAGGCCATTTCCTGAATCTCCTCTTATTCCTTAATTTTGCGTTGCTGGAACTTTGCTGGGTGTGTAATTGGTGTTTGGGTCTCCCACACATGGCTCCAATCTCCTCCTGTATCTCCAGCACTGGGTATTTATAGCAAGCCTGCCTAAATGCCTTATTCCAACGGTGAGAAACTGACTCAGAGCACACTGCCATTCCTCCTGCGCCCATGTCTGTGACCAGCTGGGGAGTTTTGGCATGCATTGCATTCCTGGGTGTGGCTGGAGGACAATCCAAGATAACCTCAGTTATCTTGGCTTTGTTACAGCAGCCTGTTGCATTTTAGAAGTTCATGTTAGAGGCTATGAAAGGCATTCAGTTCCAGACTCTGAAGTTATTCTGTCACCTTCATCTTTAGTTCTTTTTTGTAAGAATTCAGGAAGAGAGAAGTTCTATGATGAGTAAAAAAGGCCTGTGTAAATTTTTAACTTGATATTTAGATCGGNAAGTTCATGTTAGAGGCTATGAAAGGCATTCAGATCCAGACTCTGAAGTTATTCTGTCACCTTCATCTTTAGTTCTTTTTTTGTAAGAATTCAGGAAGAGAGAAGTTCTATGATGAGTAAAAAAGGCCTGTGTAAATTATTAACTTGATATTTCAAAATATTGGGAATAAAAATTTATGTAATTGTGATTGCTTGTCATCTTTGGGGTTTAGAAGCCAGGGCACGCTGAATTTCATCCCGTTCTTTTTGCTGTAGGTTTCAGGGTTCAAGATGTTTCATCTTGTACCACTAGTAAGTCTACTTCCAGTCAGAATGACTGTAATGTTTAATCTTAAGAAACTTCTAAAATTCAAGTTGATGGACCAAGAAAGGACTCAGCCTTGAGGTAAACTTGAAAACAGAAGGTCCAAGTACAGGAAAGAAACTGACCATGGACAAACCCACTGTAGCTGTCAGACATGATGCATGGACTGCAGCCCTTTCTGGTGATAAGGAACTTCCAATAGGCAATGTGAATATGAGTGTCCTGGAAACTGTTGTCACTTAATGGTGTTGTCATCGCTCAGACACGAGACTTGGAAGGGCTGAGGAAGTTCTGTCGGTTTGTGTAGTCAGACACTGTGTACTTTATAAAGATGTTTCTATATAATCCCTGTGTAAACACTGCTGGTGGTCAACTTCAGAGGGTGTATTTCACAATAGAGAGAGGTGCAAAAGGAGAATGTGATTTTTGCCCCTTCCTTTGTAGAGTATTTTCTTACAGACAGTGAGGGAACAATATAAGAACTCTGAATTCATTAAATACTTAATTCATTCTTAATTAAAAAGGAGTCACTTAAGTAGGCTGCCCTTGAAAATAGTTATTACATTTGTAAATTGATAGATTTTGTTGAAAAAGCCGTCTTTATGTAAAATACTGAGTGTAAATAACTGAAGAACACATTATTGCGTTGATGATTGATCTTTCTGGGTGATACTTGTGAGTTCATCAACTTTGCCTCACCACTGCAAAATATCTATTTGGCATTACTCTTAAATCTGGTTAGCGTGAAATCTGAGAAAAAGTAGTTTGTGGCTTGCAACAACCCTTTTTGAGGCATGTGATTCAAATGCCTATGGACAATTGCATAATTTTACTGTCATGAGACTAAGTTGGTCAGAGAAACATATGTAATAGCTACTTGGCTGTTTCTGCTCCTGCTTTATAGATTAAGTTCTGTGACGTAGGGATCAAATTTCTCAAGTCTCAGTGCTGGCAAAGTTGTGTATTTATGCTTGTAGCAAGGCTTTATATAAAAGCTTTCAGCATCTCTTACCTGCAGTGGGTAGACTGCTATAATGTTGAAAAAAATCTCTTACAGAGAGATGAGTTTTGTAGTTCTTGTCTGAGAACTCTTTTCCTTTTCCAGAAAGTCAAACCACTGCAGGAGACCACTGCCTTTAGATGTGCTGTTTTTTTGGTGCGATGTGTGCAGCTCCAGAGAGCTGCAGGTAAGATGCTGTTGTGTAGATCTCAGGAGGGGGAGTTTGAGCTGGGAAGATGCAGTGCAAACCATAAGCAGAGTAGAAAGGTGGCTCTGTAATATAAATAATTGCAGTGCACCTGATGGAGAGTCAGCCTTTAGAATGAAATCTGACCTTTGAGAATTAATGTGAGGTACGAGCAAGTGCTCCATAATGCGAGCAGAGAGGTCTTAGCCATTCTGCTGTAGACAACCTTTGGTTTCCTGTAGTTTTGTTGATGTATTTTTGCAGGATACCAATTGTCATTAGTTAACCAGGTTTGAAGATTGCTAAAGCTGCCAGAGGAATGGTGCAGTTTGAGTGGACTTTCTAAGTTCTGCCATGTGCACTGATGTTTTCTGGCCAAGTGAAATGTGTGCCTTTGGTAATCTCAAAGTGACATAAGTTGATGCTTGGTCCTCCAGGGGCTGTGGTCAAGATTGACTCTTCCAGGACTTGCCAGCAAGAAGGGATTATCCCAAGATTCTGAGTTGAAAGGAACCCACAAGGATCATCAAGACCAGCTCTTAAGTGAATGGCCCATATGGGAATTGAACCCACATCCTTGGCAGTATTAGTACCACGCTCCAACCAACCGAGCTCATCTCAGTGGCACAGTATGCCAACTTCTTAGGAGACCTGATTTTCCTAGAGTAGAGTAGAGTTTCTACCTCAGCTCAGTACCTATGTCACCAAGTCATATTTGCATTCCCTGTTTGTAACTTCTATTCCTGTGAATTTAGTAAATAAGGTGAAGTTTAATATATGTAGAGGAATTGTAATTAAGGAAAGTATAATTGATTCCTTGTGAAGGAAGGTGGTGTTATCTATATTACATTCTAAATGGTGTTATCTATATTGTCAGTGTCCTATATGCTGCCTGTTGCATAAGAGAAAACTGCACATTTCTGTAAGATTAACTTCTTTAAAACTTTCTGGACTTAGAAAGGGAAGGCAGTGCATACTGTTAAGAATGGTGATATATGAACGGAGTAGTTGTGCTACAGTCACCTGCCAGAATAATGGAGGTGCTGTTCAAGTCAGTGGACTCTATGACTAGTTGCTGGTGAAGATAACACCGTTGTGACTTTTATGGTTGTGTGAATCTGGCAGCACAATATCCAGTGTCCTTTTCACTGAGTCCCTATCATGCCTGACTTGATGCCATGTGCCAGCTGTTCCATTGCAGGCATTTTTAGACTGCCTTCCTCTTCATCCTGTCTTCTGTTGCCCAGCTCAGTTGCCACCTCAGGAAGCAGCTGTCTTTTATGAAAGTAGGGTGATGTTCTCCATACCAAGATGGCAACGCAAGGCACGTGATTCCATCTGTCAGCCTGGGCAGTAGCAGCAGCAGAATTTCCTACTTGCCCCAGCTGTAGAGCTCATACTGCTTTTATGTCAAGCTCACTCGTACCAGGAGTGAAATGTGTTGCTTGCCACTGTCCGCATCCATCAGCAGGCAATGCAGAATATGGCAGTGGTAGAATCTGAATTATTCAGGGGAAATTTGTGTGAGTGATGCCTTGGTTACCTTCTGCCACTTGCTCTGTACTGTGTCTGGTTTTTGAGGAGTGACTTGTAGAACTGCACTGTGCTGCAGATGTGGAAAGGCTGCCTTTGGGTGCAGGATTTTAGGGTCGTCAGGTGATATTTCTGCCTTTGCAGAGCTTGAAGCTTCACTGGTTGCTCTGATGGACTTGAGAATGAAGACAAATTTTCCTCGTTAGTTCCGGTTTGACTTTTCTTGTTCTTTTGCCAAGCAGTTTCAAGTTGGGAAGATGACAGGTATTGTATGATTCAAGAAGCTATTGCAACCATATGGTTTTCCAGCATGTGTTACTTAAGGGCAGTGCACTTTCTGGGACTTTCTGCCACCAAACTCTGTGCGTTGCAGCAGATCATTGTAGCTGTTTTACTGTGAACAACACTTGATTTAGAAAGGTGAGAGACATCTGTGGGTTTCACAGTTCTAGCCTAGCTGAGGTCATTCAGTCAGACTGGTGTGTTCGTGAGGACTGTTTGGCATCACTGGAGCTGCTGAATTGCCGCTGTTGCTGGCAGCCCTGCCTGTAGTCCTGTACTGACTTGTGGGCAGCCTGATCTCCCTCTGGGAGAACATGACCTGCCACGCAGCTGTGGAATGCATTTCACCTTCTCAAGGAGACAGAGTTGTGATCCCACATATGATAGGCAGCATCCTACTTTGCTTAAGATCATGATGGGGGTGAGGAACGTTAATTTCTATACCAGGAATGAAAGTAAATACCTCTCTAGTTTGGGGTGACGTTAATATTGAACTTTTTTCCTGGGTTTGAACAACTGTAACACGATGGTCAAAAGCTCAATTTGTTTGAATAATGAACATCTGAATAATGTTTGAATAATGAACATGGTCTTTTTGTCCATGTCTCAGCTGGCAGCTTATTTTAAAGGGAGTTAATGGGTGCAATACACAATATTTCTGTAGTTCTTATCAGCCCTAGCTGACAGAATGTTTTACTGATGGCTTGAGATGTTTCTGACTTAATTCAGCATATATTGCTTGTAATTATATCTTCATTTGAAGCTTTTGAAATAAAAACACCTTTTCATGGTATTTTCATGCTCATAATATTAAATTGACCATTTATTTCCAGATTGGGGCTAAAAGAAACATATATTGTTTACTACATTAAATGCTTTTTATTTTATAAAAATAAAAAATAGTTTAGAATCAGTTAGGTGGGAGAACTGTTAATGAGGAATAGTGAGACAGTTTTGTGAATATTTATAGGATTTTGGTATTCATGGGGAGAGGATGACAGTCTTAGCTCCTTGTATAGGTAAACTGGGACCCTGAGAGGCAGCACTGGCATTTTGAGATGCATATCTTAACTTTGTCTTTTAATGTATGATTGGCTAACTTTTAAAGTAGTTGGTTTAACTTCATCTCACTTAGTGTTCTGTGTCTTACTGCACAAAAAGTATGGGAGCAATTTTGATCTTAATTTCTATTTTCTGCAGACAATTTCAGTGGAGGTTTTTCATTATTACGTGAAGGTTATATTAAACCGTTAGCGTTAGAATGTGTGTTATGGCCTTTTCTTAATAATAATTTTGAGATTTGAGTATAGCTTGTGAAGAAAGCACACATGCAGAGGCTCGTTCTTGGCTTTTAATTCATGTTTGTTTTTTGTAGCAGAAATTCTGTGCTGATCTTGAAAGAGATAAAATGTGTATGCTAACAGAATTTACATGGGGAAGAGAAAGCTAACAGAAAAAAGTTGAATTAAGATATCAATATTTTATCATCAGGAAGGTGGTACAGTAAGTCTGAATTCATTATATTCTAGTCCATTATATTCTAAGACTTGACCTTCTGAATTATCATAGACTTAGTTTTGACTAGAAGGTAAAATGCTGATGAGAGTTCTTGCAGTTCGTTTGGTAGGTAAAGCAGTTTTACAAGTTTGGAGCAGTCTGTCTCAGGTAGTGACATGAAATTCACATATATCCCTTTCTTGCCCCCCCTTCCCCCTCAGTGTTATATTAGTTGAACTGGTTTAAATATTGTTTACAGGCTGGAATTAAAATCCTGTTGTGGTCTTGGAAAGACCAAATATTATGACCAGATTGTTAGAGAAATAAACATATTGCTTCCATTTCTTAATTAAAGCTTTCATTTTTAAAAGTTCGTTATCATGAAGGAATTTTGTAATCATTAATTTGGTTTTAGGTGAAAAGGGTAGAAACCATCTCTTTGGATGTATACAGAGTTATTTATTTAGAGAAAAACATTTTCATTGTTACGTATACTTAAAGTGAACTTTCTTTTCACTGAGTTTAGTGGGAGTAAAAAAAACAATCTGGAGAGGAATCGTGGGATTTATTGATGTATGAAGCTTTATATGATAATTCTTACTGAGCATGTAGTTGTGTATTCATAATATATAATTGCTGGTCAAAAATAATGTGTTACTAATTTTAATGACCATCATTAAATTTGGTAACTTCTGTGGAAGGAAATGTCTGAGAGATTATTATCAGTGTTTAGGAAAACAGTGCCTGTGAGATTTTGTAGCAATAGCAGTTGAATTCCTATCTACAGCCTCCATAAAGACCAACATTACTGTCCTTACAAGCAGAAGGTTTTAAATGCCAAATGATAGGAAGAGGGAGTGGGGGGAGGGAAGTATGCATCTCTGCATTATAAGAGCAGAGATGAAAATCTTTACTTGGAATTCTTCCATAAAACCTCAAACCTTAAATGCAGACTGATCGATGTACCCTTTTACCACTTAATTCCATAGAGTTCATCCCTTCCCTCCTCTCCCCTCTTACCCCAAATGAAAATATGCAAACATTGAAATTAGTTAGATGAAAGGTTTTGCTGTAGGTCTGAGAAGCTTCAGGTCTGTTGCCATGAATAAAGAAAGATCCGGCCTTGACTGGAGTTGTGGCAAATTGGTGTAATGAAGTAGTAATTCCAGATTGTGGGGTTGTTCTTTAAAAGAAACACTTGAAATTATCTAAAAAAACATTGTGTTGTGAGGTACAGGGAGAAAGAAAATGACATGAAACCACATGAAACCTTCTACAGCCCATACTGGACTTGCCTTTATCCCTTTAGCATGTCCCCTTTATTTCAGCCCATAGATTCCTTTTTTTTTTTTNGATTTCCCCTTTTTTTTCACCCAAAAGTTCCTTTTTTTTTTTTTTTTTTTTTTTTTTAATATCTATGGAGTCATGGATATAGCTTCAAGAGAGAGGAATCTTAAAGAAAAGTACTATAGGAGAATCTGAGGCAGGGGGAAAGTAAGTTCACCAAGTGAACGTATTCTTGCTGCTGTCATATGAGCATGGTTCTGGTAACTGATTGTACTGCACTTGGGTTTGGGGAATGGATTTTTCCCAACATTGCGTACATCAGGATTTTATAAAGGTAAATGCTTATAAAAGATATTTCCACAGTTATATTGCTATATATAATTTTCAAAATCACTGAAGTTGTACTTACATCTTCAGGCTTTGCAGTAAGCAGACATGGGAAACGTTAGACATGAAGTGAGGTTTTACGTGCTGTGTCATCATAAGGAATGCTAGTTGTCTGTATACAAAGTGGTACCAGAAGGCTGGAATTGTGTTGGAACTCTCTGTTTAGACACCTCTTACAGGGAGTATGGTGACAGATTCCTTAAATGTTTTGTGAGTTCTGTGGGTGATAAAGGACATGGCTCATATTCGAATCTAGAGAGGATGCAAAATATTTTTAAAGGTATTTAACTGGTGAGGGAGTTCAGAAGGCATTGCATTCTGTGTGCTTAAAAGCATTTATAGCTTGTGTCTGACTTCGTTAAGCTAGCTTCTGGTTTGGTTACATTTGTGTAAAGCAAATGGATTTGGGAGAATTCTGTTAGTTCCTTGTAGTGCTTTGTAAAGTGTTATTATGAGAAAAACGTTATGGAACAACTCAAAACTTGCACTGGACAGGTGTGCAAATGTATACATCAATTCCTACTATAAGAAATAAGATTTGTGTTACGAAAAATTTATGTTCTTAGAAGTCAGCCACAGTTGCAATGCTGGACACCAGAGTGAGTTCCTAAAAACATTCTGCCTGTCTTTTATGTGAAAGTGAACTTTTTCTGTTGTTAAGCTTAATGAGGGATGATCAAATGATTTTCTGATATCCTGACAGCCGTGAAAAATTACTGTATCTTTTCTCTGGGCTCATTTTTATTATTAAAACCTGCCACTTTTCCACAAAAGTTTGGTGCAATGCTTCACAATTTCACTTTGAATTCTAAATTAATATTAAAAATGCTTTTTGTGTCACTTGCCCTCCTCCTTCTTTGCATTGGCTGCAGTCAAAAGTGTGGTTGATTCAGCGTGAACAAGCTGAAGAAAACCCACAGATAAGAGGGCCTTAATTATATTTAGCTGTGGAGGATGGGAGCGATTGAAGTGTCTTGAGCTGCCGTGTAACAGCTGCCAGGCAGTGACTGACTGGAGTGCTTGGGCCCAGCAGTAATGGTGTAACAGGGAGTCATCTGTCATCCTGTGAATGACACACTTCGTGGCAGTTGAAGCTAATTTTCATTTTGTAATTGAGATTGACTAAGTGCACCCATGGCTTGTTGCCACAATAATTCAGATTTTGTGAGCTATCTGGAATATACAGATTCATTTCATTTCAATGTCTTGAGCTATAAAAACTTCTGCCTCTCTGTTTGGGAAAGGGAGATCCTTGCACTGTAGTGAGGCGGCTCTCGGTGGTGCTGCTGGGCAGGTGGGTGTGAACAGCTTTGCCGTGGTGCTGTGGCAGCTGCAGCACGGAGGTGTGGCCAGCTGGACTGGCCCTGAAGGGACACCAGCTTGGGAGTTGGGCTGCTTCACAACAAAGGCTCCATAGCACAGTAATTCTCTCAGATACAGTCACTGTTGGATCCTGGGAAGAATAGAAGATTAAGACATGAAGCAAGACTTCCCAGCTGGTCACATTGGACTGGGTGATTTCCTAAATGCATGGCTGCACCACTGCTGCTATAGGTTCGAAGAACTTTTGGGAGTTTAGATCAAAAATTAATCTGGGTGGTTTGGAGATTTGTTTTTAACAATTCCTTTCTATTTTTAGTTTTTAAACTTTCCCAGACCTAGGAATTGTCCTGCTTGATTTTGTATCGTGAAGAGAAGTACTGTTTTAGTAAACCTGGACTGCTGGAGGATTCTATTGCTTTTTCACAGTTCCTGCAATATAAGAATTGGAAAATCATCATTCCCTTTTTATTTTATAAAATTATGATATTGTAATTGTTGTAGCTTTCCCCACTGGAAAATTGGTTTTCTGAGGTGAAGACCTTTGATGTATCGAATCTGTCTTTGAGCTGAAGGTATTAAGTAGTCCTTGCTATCCTCCTTATCCTTGCTTCTTTCCTGCATCTTCCAATTTCATTTCAGGGAGGGTATATTAACTACAACAACTATATGGTATTGAAGCTGAGTGCAGTCTGGTCTTATGCTGCAGCATCCTGCTGGCTTTGCTCTGCTCCTTTCCTAATAATTCTTTCATAATAATTTAATGATAATTAATTTTTAAATATAAATAATTTCATAATAATTCTTACTACTGTTTGCTTATTTGACAATTAAATTTTTAGAGGACTAAACATGAGTTATGACCTTTCCTAGACAGTAGTAACAGCTGAATTCATATTCATTGCTATTTATAGTTACAGTGGCTTTTTTACCCTTCTTCCATATGCTTTTTTCTGCTGTTTTTATTACAGAATAATTTCTTCTTTGTGAGATGGTCTTGTATTTCTAAAATCAGTTTAATCTACTCTGGAACATTTTGCATCACCTGCAAACAGTTGTTGAACTATTTTCTCTTGAGAACATACATGAATGAATGAAACATTGCTGGTTGTGGTGGAGAGCCCTCTTTATCTCCCTCTTTTGTATCTGAGCATGCCACTACTCATGTGGATTTACCTAGCTTCTCTGTACCTCAATCCTACTTGCTGACAGACTCAGCAGCACTACTATTCATTCCCACTGAAGGTTTCTCATAAAGCTGATACAAATGTATGGCTTGTTGTTCCAGATGTTCCTGGAATGTGGGCCAGCTGGGCTGTTGGGCTGGCCCGTGCTGTGGGCTGGTGTAGAGCAGTGTTGCAGGATCAGTTGGCCAAAATGCGGTTGCTTTCACTTTAGTGAACCATTTATATGAACGAAGGGTAAAGCTTCACTATGAATATTTTTTAATATCTTGCTAAAATATATCCTCCTAGTGAACTGGTTTTGAGTGCAATTGGTTCCTGCAAGGCGTGCTCTGGATCTGTAGCTCATTTTGTCTGCTCTCTCTGCTCTTACCTAAGAGCTGGAACCAAAAATACAGTGTGTGTTCGTATGTTTCTGGACTCCCAGTAAGTAGGGAGTGATCAGGTCAACAGCACAAAGGTATGATTGACTGATTTATATTCGACCCTGTCTGTTACTAAGCAGCAGATGTTTGGCCTTGTTTAGTCAACACTGATTATTTGCTTATAAAATACTCACAGGTCCTATGGAAGTAAGTCCAGTGTAAACGCTAAGGTTTATGATTGATCTACCAGTAAAAGATGCTTATTTTACTTGTAAAAGAGTATTTTTTAAAATTTTGAAAATACATTTATTTTTGTGGGATTTGACTTGCATGACTTCAAGCTGCAGTTCATGGAATTGAGTGATTAAAGAATATACTTTTTGGCCGTTTCAGCTCTTTTTGTACTTTCTTTTACATCTAATTTAATTTTGAAATTCAGCATGTATTTCTAAAGATACCTTTTAAACCGAGATGTTCATGTTTGAAAAGTGTTGAGTTGTCTGATATTTAGCTGCCCTAAAAGTAAATGATTCACTTGGAAATGACGTGGCTTAGTTAGTTAAAATTATTCACATGTGTGCAGAAGAGCTGCAAAGCAGAATTACTTGAATTGCTTTCCACAAGACACTTAGCTAGTGTTTCTTTACTAAACTTCTGCTTTTTTTAAGTTATTATAGATAATATTATTCAACTCACTTTCTATCACATCAAGTGTTTAGGAGACCTGCTTTCCACCAGTGACTGACAGTCTGCAGGGTATTTTTAGAGTGAGCCTACAGAACAAGGGGATTACTGCCTTATGTCTCTGCTCTTAAACCTCTTAGCATATTGTTTAGGACCATAGTCAGAGTTTGCAGTTGCTGTGGTGTCTGATGAATTGGGACAATTGCTTTATAATAGTTATTGATGGAAAAAAATGAGGCTTGCTTTCTTTTATTTGCTAAATTTCACAGGTTTGTGAGAGACAAATTATTTATCTTTCATCTACTAGAAGGGGCATTGCATATCCTTAGGAATAACTTCTGCCTTGCAATGATCAAACTTGTATTTTTGTGACAGTTTAAGAGTTTGCATGTTTACTTTGGTGATACTTCTGTTACATAACATTGTGGAATACTGATTCATGTGTTAATTGCTGCAGTCTGGGGGTATTTATGTTTGTAAAGTGTATTTTACAAAATCCTAAGCTTTAGGACAGGGCCTCTGGTAGCTGAATGTTTTAGCCACATAATTGTTAACAGTGTGTTGGAGTACAGTTCATTATTTCATTTCCTGATATTTCATAAGCTGTTTGCAATTTTTGTTTAAGTCTGGCTTTTGCCAGTAAAATGTTGCTGTCGTAACATTGTTTTTTCCCCTTCCTACGCTCTCATCTGTGGTGCAGATAGAATTATCAAGTGCTCTGGAAAGAGTTGTGGAGTGCTCACATGATACCTTAGTTCAGGTATAAGACAGCAAGAAATCTGATGGATTTGAGAATGTCTTGTACTTCACATCATATGATAGCAGTGCATCATGATTTCAAAGAATGCTGTCAGAGACATTATTGTCACAGCTCTGATCTCTTTGGTCTTACATAAAGAGTTTAAGGTTGCCATTTCTGCTGTATTTTCAAAGTATGATCTTAATAGTACTTTCACTGCTGAAAGGTGAGTTTTCTACAGCTTCAGTAGACTTTTAGTTATGTATCCAGTAATTTATCTTCAGCAAGGAAAGTCCCCTTAACTTGAACTCTAAATAATAATAATAACAACAAAATGTGTTTGTTGGCTGAACAAATGAAGAAATGCTTCACCTTTATGCATATTTTGATAGAATGCTTACTTGTAGTACTGTACTATGAGATGTTAATTGGGTAATGAAAGGGTGAATGGGTTGGAAAGCCGTGTGGTGAATAATGTGGTTCCTCAGCCGGGATTGCGAAATAGGGCTGTTAACGTTTTAGTGAGCATGCTCATACGGTTACTTGCCTTCATTTGCTTCAGTGTGACAGTGCTGGATTTAATTAGATTTTATGGGGTCTAAACTTACAAAAAGGCTCAAAGTTCTGCATTGAGAATCTGACACATGGGGTGACCTTTTCTTCCTTAGAAGATAAGGGTACTCTGTGTGCTTGTGCTGGTGAATAATTGCAGAGAAGCTGTTGCAGGGCAATTGCAGCAAGTTTTGGCTAACCTTTACAGTAGGCTTGGAGAGATAGGACATTACATGTTTTTGTACTGTGTAAGTGGGAGAGGAGGGGAGAGAGTTTGCTTAGCAGCAATGCTTAATAAGGATTTTTCAGAGAAGTAAAACTCCATCCTAGCAGCTTCATAATAGACAGGGACAGACTATTTACCTTGGCAGCAGTCAACTTGCTTTCCTAGCTTGCCTCTTTTTTATAAATGAAATGTTCTTACATTGTCATCTTAAATTTAGGGACTCAAATTGTACATTAGAGAGCAAAAGAGAGCTAAATGTTTTGAACTGCTTCTACTTGTGTTTGTTCTGCAGGTAAGCCTGCCAAACCCAAACCTCATTCCAAGAGAATGACTTGAAACAAGCATATTTTCTCACTGATGTCCTTGTGTCCTGGTTATAGCCAAGGTTTACAATAATGAAGTGGCAGCAGTGAACTGTATTTTATTGGAAAAAGCAATGTGAAATACTCTTCTGGAATATGGAAGTGTGGGCTGTTCGCATTTCCTGGTACATTTCATAGTATGATTGAGGTTTTCATAATGCTCAAAAGATAGCTATTAAACATTAATCTGTGGACAAGTGTGATCAGGTTGTATTTGCACAAGAACTCAGAGCCACTGAGCTTTCTAAGGATACAGATCTTCACAGCCATGAGGAGGAATGTCTCTGGAGTGTTTTCCTAGTAAGTAGGTTAGGTAAACACATTTTTTTCAACAAGATTAAGATTATTTGCATTTCCTCTTCGGTGTCAAATATCAGGTAGCTTTGGCAGGAAGAATGCATCCTGATTCAGAAAGCTTTGATATCAAGAAATGCGAAAAAAAGATATTACAGATGGATGAGGTTTTTGCTCTGGGTTCCAGACTCTTTGGCTTGGCCCTTCAGCAGTATTAGGTGTATTTCGCTGGGGAAGAGCACATAAGGGAGCAGATGGTTGTGCAGCTGCTTAGCCCTCACCTGTGTGTGGCCAGCAGGCAGTACTGGTATGAATGAGACCTTTTTTTTTTCTTTTCTTTTAAATTACTTAACCAGATAGTACCAAGTTAATTGAATTTGTTTCATATGGAGGCTTGTAAATTTTAGAATGATATAATACATTGTTCTTAAAACTGTATTTCCCTGCTGTTTGAAGTGCATACTTCTAGGAATTTTGTTCATGTGTCAATACTACTCTTGGTGGTTCACGCTTGTAGGAGGACTTTGTACTACAAATCAGGAGGATGGCACCCGGAGTGGGCGGGTGCATGTGGGGCGGGGTGTGTTCCCTCCTGCCCCCGGCTACTCTGCATTAGTTGCAGGCTGCAGGGAGTACTTTGCCCTTGTTTGACCCATGACTTTCTTTTTTTTCTAAATCGGTAAATAGGAAACAGTATTAAATTCTGAAAGAAAACGGATAGTAATCCCAAACCTGCTGAATGATTTTAAAAAACTGACTGAAGACTTAATACCCATTTTTATCCTTTTTCATTGCAAACAGAAAAGGTAATAGATAATTGAATGCAGATTAAATAACCTTTGTGAAGGCTAGAGTTCATAAAAAAGATAAAAAATGTTTGTGCTGTTTCTTTGTTCTGAGTGTTCAAACTCTTAAGTGGTTGCTTAGTGTAAAATACGTAGTACATCCTAGCTTGCAATCTAACCAGTTGAATTTGTGCATGCAGTTCAGGTATCCAGGAGCCCATATTGTCCTTCTGCCCTGCAGATTCTCTAGTTTGGATTACCCAGTAGCAGCAACTGCTCTGCAAGAAGCAGCTATCCACAGTGTAAATTAATTGCTTATCTAAAGGTATGGTTACATGAGTAAACTCTTGCAAAGCTAAGCTCCAAATTTGCATCATCAACAACTTCCTCCTGATCTAACTTCTGTTAATATGAAAGCTTACCCATCTCCCACTGAAGGGTAAATTGCTGGCTTGTGCTCACTGAAGGGTAAAAGTGAACACAATTGTACAGCAGAGCAGCTAACAAGACATGAATTAACATGCTGGTTTATCTTGCAGTAATTTGTTCTGCAGCCATAACCTGATGATGCACAAGGTAGTGAAGCCGAGTGCTTCAACATGCACTTTCATCCATGACAGTGTTGTTTCTGTCTCTCTTGTTTCTGACACCTCTGCCCCTGAGCTGTCAGTGGACTGATGGAGGTGTAAATGGTCGTTTTTCTGTTGGTCAGAAGAATAATGATGCTCCAGCTCTCCGTAAATTGCCTGTGGAGCTCTGTTTCCAAAATACATAAATTTGCATAAAAATAAATGGCAACATAAATTTAAAAACTCATTTGTCTTTTTGATACCTTTTGTAGGTAGGTGCTTTGGGAAATGGTCTAATGTTTAGTCTCATGTTGAAATCTCTTGAATTACAAAAGTGGTGGAGATTTTCGCGTTGTGTGGGTGTTTTTGTTTTGCTTTGTTGGGGTTTGTTTTGCCTTTTTTTTTTTCCTCCAGTGGGAATGACCATTTAGATACTCAGCTGTCTGCAGTAAGATAACCTTGAAATGTACCAGGACCCGATGTGGCTCTGTTTCCTTATTTCTCCAGAAGGCTCAGGGCTTTTCAGCCTTTGTTGGCAGTTTGTCTCTGATGTAATGTTATGTTTTGTGATTTAATTAGATTTTGAGTTCCCTGTCTTGACTTTTCACTAGGTTTTCTGAGTTCCAGACAAAATTAGTAAAAATTTCAGCACTTACTTGGAGCAATTCACGTGCTTCTCTCCTGAATCCTCAAATATGCAGCCTGTGTGAATTATTCTATTTAACACTTTCCCATCAGGTGACAGCTCTAGTTATGTTGTCCTGACATGCATGTTACCAGCAAATTAGATATTTATAGGACATACCATTTTGCAACCTACTCATAAGTCTGATATTTCAGAAAACCAAAGTGTGGCCATTGGAGAGAGCTTGCTGGTTGCCTGACAAGAAAATAATTTTGCTGTTTGTCAGCATTTCTATCAGATAGAATAAGCTATTTTTAAACTGTTTGTTGCCAACATGACCTCAAAATTAGAACATGTAGGAAAATGGGTTTGGTTTTTGGTGAAAAGGAAATACTTTGGGCAAAATGCCACTTCAGTTTCTCATACAAAATGTAGTTGAGGAACTCTTATTCTTATCCTCCCCTGGGGATTGAGATTCCTGGTCAGAATAAATGTCTGATAAGGTGCCAGTCTCTTGGGCACCAGCAATGCCCGGGAGGGAGAAGTCCAACGGAATGCTCACATAAGCAAATGTTGTGATAAGGCAATTAGACTGCGGTTTTTCACAAGTGGTACAGCTACAGCGGTTGTGTGCTGTCCTCAGTCCTTGCTCTGCTATTCACTGAAGTTTTTGAGATTCAGTTATCTTGAGATCTTCAAAACTGACACGAGCCTTACTGCGTCTAAAAGTATCTGCTTAAGAGTCTGTTGCCCCTTTTGGCAGAGTGGAGTATCTGTCCACTTGTCCCTCACTGCAGTGCGAGGTCGGGCAGCTGGGCTGTAAGCCATGCGCTGACCAGATTTCTGCACTTCACACTGAAGCAGCTGGAGCAGTGGTTTTGCTCTGGCACTGCCAGTGTGCAGCAGGGACAAGAGTGGGTGTCTGTCCTTATGAGCTGAGATGCCATGCAGAGATTTGCTGCAGTATGTTTCACCTGCCCAAGGTGATTGAATAGCCTCCTTTGAAATTCTGATTCCTTCAGACAGATGCACAGAGTCCTCCATCTGCATTTTGTAAAACAAAATACATAACTAACATTGCTATAATGCCTCTCTAAGCCCTGATGGAGAATAGAAGCTTTGCAGCTCCTCTTAAAACTTGGAGAATTGCCTTTGCACATTCAGAGATTTTAAAATGGCTTATAGCTTATAAAATAAACAGTGTTTATAAAAGGGTGTTATGGTTTAAGCCCAGATGGCAACTAAACCCCATCCAGCCGCTTGCTCGCTCTTCCTGGTGGGGTGGGCAAGAGAATCAGAGGAGCAAAAGTGAAAACTTCTTGGGTTGAGATAAAGGTAGGTAAAACAAAAGCCACACAGGCCAGCAAAGCAAGAAATTAATTTAATGCTTCCTATGGGCAGGCAGGTGTTTGGCCATCCCCAGAAGAGCAGGGCTTTGTCACACACAGCAGTTACTTGGGAGGAAAATGTCACTCTGAATGTACCTCTTCCATCCTTCCTTCTGTCCTTCCTTCCGTCCTTCCTTCCCTCGCCCAGTTTTACATGCTGACTGTGGTGCTGTGGGACGTGCCTGTGCTCAGTTGGGCTCAGGTCTCCCGGCTGTGTCCCCTCACAATTTTTTGTGCCCTGCCGCCAGCTCAATGGTGGGGTGGGGTGAGAAGCAGAAAAGACCTTGATTTAGTGTAAACACTCCTTAGCGACAACTAAACCGATGTGTTATCAACATTTTTCTCAGCCTAAATCCAAAATACAGCCCTGTATCAGCTATGGGAAGAAAATTAACTCTGTTTCTGCTGAAAGCAGAACAGAGCTGCTTCAACTTACTGAGTGGTAAGAAATGTGCATGTTTTTTATTTTGCACTCATGTTCTTATCTCTAAATCCACTCAAGTAAATTCAAGAAAATGTTTTATGTTCCTAGTTATGACAAGCATTTTGTAGCTATAAAGGAATGAAGTTAACACATCTTTATAATTAGGTAATTGTGATTGAGAATCCTTCAGCAACTTCCCATCCCTGCACTTACACTGCTTGTTAGACCTCCTGGCTATTCTAGGTACCTACTGGGGACAGTTGCCTATAGCCTTCAGCATACATGCCAACCCTTCACTTAATTTGCATTTGAATTTGGGTTGCTTGGAGTGTCACACCTTGTTGCTTTCAAATGCTCATCAAGCAACTTTGAGCACGGTGTTTGCTGTAAAAGTGGTGTTTGGTGTGGCTGTTTTCTAGTGTAGGAATACTTCAGGAATTATCCCCTATTTTCAATGGACCCAGAATGCTGCAAGACCCAGGAATAATGGAATTCAAATGCCACTGAACTTGTGCATGTGACTGTCGTGCTTATTTGCGCTCAAACAATTAACATCACCACACTTGAATTAGCCAGTCCTAGTGATATACTAGGTGTTTTCTTTATCCATGGATATATCTTTCAATTACTTATCATATTTCTTTTAATAGATGTTGAAAAGATGGAAGATTCTAGAGAAATTCAGTATCATGCCATGAAGATACAGTGGGAACTGACTTGTTTAATTATCTGCTGCTTGAGAAAGAAAGTAACAGTTGCTGAAGGAAGTTTTAGGGAGTCACTAGCAAAATGCACACCTTTTTGTTATTTGGCATGTCTAAAGTGTGCCATGAGATACAAAACAATTTAGTGTGTGTAATTAGTAATGGGCAGTGATTTTCTGTAATGCTTTTAATTTCTGACTTTTGTTCAGCTTTGAAATAGTTATATTTTGACTTTAAACTTCTTAAATGTCAGATAGCACAAACAGGAATGTGTTGATTTTTCTCACCTATGTCATACAGATTTGACTGAAGATACTGGTTCCTTTCAAGGTTTAAAATGGTGTTCCAGCTGCTTTTAAAGCAGCTTTCATTCAAAGGCCAGCTATTGACACCTGTTAATATCTATATTCTGTAGTTTATTTAATCTAATGGGAAATAAGCATATGTAATCCAATTAGATTTTGCTGCCTTGCATTCTGCAGCATCTTTTTTTTTTTTTTTTTTTCAATCAAAATGAGATATTATTGTTGTGAGAAGGCTTCTTTTTTGGGAATGATGACCAAATCTCAAGAAGCCTTTCCTCACTTTGTATCCCATATCATTTTACTTCTCTAGGTGAATATCAAGTCTTTTTATTAGTAGTAATTTCTTGGGTAGCTTCTCGGCTAACTGTAGTTTGAATGTAGTAACAGTGAACAAGTCTAAAGCATAGATTGGATTGTATATAGAAATTGGTACATAAAGGCATAGTGTATATGAAGTTTTGACTTCTAGGCTTCAGAAGTATATTTGCAGCATTGTCTTCCCCTTTTGAAGAAGTGCATTTCTCATTTAACCACAAGAATTCTACCAGTAGACTAAGCAAGGGCTGGACTGTTCCCCTCAGTAAAAACGTGAACCTATCTCTTGAGCTTAATGAAAAACACAAGCATCTGATTTTAGGAGCAATTTTAGAGCTATGAATCCTTGCCTTGCATGAGTGCCTTGGAAGCTTTTGCTATTGGTGTCCTGCTTGATTGCTTTAGGTAGGTGTTTAAATTTGGGGAGGCAGGATTTCATGTGCATTACTCTTTAGAGCTTCTCTGTCAGCTAGTTTAGGTAACCGTATGCTCCCAGTAATAGTTATTCCTGGGTGTAATGCTTCAGCTGCTGTGGAAAGATGTTAAACAAGTAATGTGGATTCGTGTTTTCCATTTCGGAGTGAATACCCATCTTTCTCTGAATCTGTGTCCAAAATATTTTCTTCTCACAGGCCCTTCCATTCATCTTTGCAAAAGCTCAGGTTTTCCACAGTGTCATTTGTCATGATAGTGGTTGACCCAAAGGGGCTAAATGTGTGTTTGGTCCCTATTGACAGTATTCTTTTTTTCTTCTTCTAGGACGTGAGAATCTGAGAAATGAACAAATTACGGCAAAGCTTTAGGAGAAAGAAAGATGTCTATGTCCCAGAGGCCAGCAGGCCTCATCAGTGGCAGACTGATGAAGAAGGAGTTCGTACTGGCAAGTGTAGCTTTCCTGTTAAGGTAAGAGTTACTGCCTTTCTTTTGGATATCCATGAGGTACTCTTGCCATGAATTGTTATTTGGGTTTTTTTGGCAAGCATAAACCAGAGACATGCTTCATTACACACTGACCTATTTTACAGTTGGCTCTCATAGCAAAGGATGTGGCTTTTTTCTTAAAACCAGATGGTTCATGTAAAAAATGCCTTGGAAAACCAGTCTGAGATATCCTACATTATTATCTAGTTGAAATAAATCATGTAGCTTGGTAGAGGAGTAATATAAATTTGTCTTCATTTTTCTGGAAGATCAGAAATTATAGACCTCTTGGATTGCATGAAAAGGTACTCAGTACTCTCTGTTAAAAATGTAGTTGTGGTTACAGTTTGACTTGTAAGGTAAGTGGTGGGCTGTGCTTGGAAAGCAATCCTTCCTCCCTCTCAATAATTGAAAATATTTTGAAGTAACACCTGGGATTTCCCCAGTACATGAGGTTAGAAGCACCTTCTAACTTCTGAGAATGCCTCTGTGCTATGGTCTTGTGTGTGTATATTACAGACTATTAACACATATGAAACTGAAATTACCTTTTAAAATTCTGGTAACTCATTCCAGATTATCAGAGTATTATAAATAGATATTTTTTATTTTTTGTGTCCAATTCTCATTCCTCTTTATTTAAGAAACAATAATTTAATACTTTAGAATAGTATTTAATATTAATACTTAATAAATACCAGAATAAAAAAGAAATATAAAATTTAGGGTGGCTTTTTGCATATTTTTTCCCCTTTCTTCCTCAAGGTACTCTAATAGTAGATTTACAATAGGTTGGAAACAGATGGCACTTGAGGAAAGCTAATGGGTTAAATATCAATGTACAAGGAACACAGTCTATGGTTCTGACACCTACGGGCCTTCCATTAGTTTTTCTCTGTATTACGCTTAAAGTAATTCTGTCTGATAGTTAAACATGTGATGTTGCTAGGTGGAATTCTTTAAACTGACTGTTGCATGTTTTTATGAAGTTGTGGATTGGTAGGTGTGTGGCATAAGAACTTTGTCACAAGGTTAATGCCCTGCTTTACCCTACTAGAGTTGCTTTTGTGCTTTTACATATACTCAAGTGTATACAACATTTCTAGTTCATGGCTGCTTTCATATTTTTGTCTTGAGTTATTTTTCTGCTAAGAGGAAGGAACTGTAATTCAGTACTGAACAGAGATGGTGTTTTGCCAAAGCTTTGAAAGTAATTGCTCTGGGAAAGCTCAAACTTAGATTAAGGTTTAACACTGTCTAGGAAAGAACAGAACTGTAAGTTTGAGGATGGTGTTTTTTTCATAACTTAGGCATTACACAGGTTGAGAAGCAGAGAGCTCAATTTCTAGGCATTTAGTTTTATTCAGACTTTTTCAATCCTTTACTGAACACAAAGGGTGTGAACCACTCCACACTGTTAAAAGACTGACTTTTTTTAATCTCTCAGTCAGGACTTGCACTTCTAATGACAAGTGCTTCCTGTATTTAAATGAAGCATTCATCTATTCTGGGCACATGTACCCAAAGTCAAAAAAGGTTTTGGCCTATTCTGTGCTGAAAAGGCGTAGAAATGGATGAATCTTTGCATCCTGTCATCAAAATGGGACTTATGTGCACTCATTAGTCTGCTTTTAATTGGAAATCACTGCATTAATTTATTTGTTCTTTGGAAAAAAATGCTTTTAAGATAAATGTAAGGGACATTTCTTGATTCTGTCAGAATGGTAAGAGTATTAATATCCAAAGAACTTGCAGTTAGGTGAAAACTTCAATTCAGAACAATTTGATATTAAGAGGCATTTTATCTTGCTTGATTGGAATTTATTGTCCAATATAGTATGCCTTGGTATGGACAAAGTAGAAATTTTTATAAGGCTTGAGATGCAGAGTGGGTGTTAACTGGTGTTGAATAGATAGAGACAGGAAGTATGCCATTGTGAGGGAACAAGATAACCCAGACGTGGAGTCATCGCTTCAGTGGGTGGTACTGTATTTTGCTCACAGAAAGAATAGAACTTTGCGCTATTGAAGGAGAGTATCCTGTTACGCCTCTTTTGGGTATTTTTTGGGAATTCATACATTCCAGGAAAAATATGCAGTCTTCTATGTCCTTAAATATCTGTTGGGGTGACTTTTCTTCCTGATGCTCCTCAGTGGAGCAGGACAAAGTGAGATATTTTGGGAAGAATGGTTAATGAATAGGAATGCATTCAAATATGAAAGATGGTGAATATACTGAGTTTTCTTTAAGTTTTGCAGTGGGAATTCCATAGTGGTCCGTTGTCGGTAGTGTAGCTGCTGGGCCACACTTGAATATGGCAGGGGAGCTGAGGAGGGGGTGCACAGGATTAGCCTGTTCTTATGATCTGCTTTGCCTGCTCTCTAAGAATTGTCTGTAATTCTTTGGAGTTCAAAGCATAACAGAGTAGCAAGACCAGAATCTGACTTTTTCAGGGATGATGAAGACTTCATCCGTACTCAGTGAAGACCTGAGAATTCTTAATAAATGTTGCTGCAGCTGTCTGTAGGATTTTCTGATTGAAAGTAAAATGCATGAGACTAGTGTGGTAGCAGCCAAGGTGTGGGCTTTGTAACTTCTAATGCTTGCTATTTTATATAGGTAAGATGCTAGTACTATTTTTTTTTTTTTTTTTTGAGATAGAGACAGAAGACTAGTGCAAACATGTAAGGGAATGTTTGTTCTTGGTTTCTGTTGTAAAAAAAAATCTCTTAAATTGGTTTGGTTTTTAACTTCTTGCCTTTGGGCATTTAGATTTTGCCCAGAGCTTGGGTGTTTGTTGAGTGCTACCACACATTTATCCTTTTTTAGACATTACAGAGCATGTGGAAGTGCTTTGAAAGTCATGTTGCAAATAGGATTTCATCCTGCCTTCAGGCTTCACTGTGTTAGTGTTGGACAGGGACTCCAATAGCTGCTTATTCATTGTGCTTGGAGGATGCCGTACTGCAAATAGATTTACTGTTACTGAAAGGTTTTCTGTGTTGGCATGTTTCTTGAAGCTCTTCCTGTGCTATGTCCACAGCTGATCCTTATTGTTATAGTCATTAAGTGTTCTGTTGGATTTTGAACAAATCTGATACATCTATGGATCATCTTCTCTTTGGGAGAGAAGATGCTCTGTGGAAAGTACAGGCAAAATTCGTTAGGTTCCTTTACGGTGCTTTAAAATTTGGGGAAGAAGATTTGATCCACAGTTGGTTCTCTCCAGTGCTGTGCTCATGAATTTGGATGTGGTGATAATCATGAATGAATACTGTTCCTTTTAGTCAATAGCATTCCATTTTGTTAATAGTCCATGTTTTTCTGCTAGTTGGTGTGGCTGTGTAACAGGTAGCCAGGTATTGATCATATTTTCTCAGTCATCTTAGTGTGTGTAGATGTAACTACAGATAGTTCTTCTCT
The DNA here is from genome assembly GCA_013397555.1 of Urocynchramus pylzowi. Taxonomy (NCBI): domain Eukaryota; kingdom Metazoa; phylum Chordata; class Aves; order Passeriformes; family Fringillidae; genus Urocynchramus; species Urocynchramus pylzowi. The sequence goes on from VZRH01006604.1 coordinate 2,881,072, forward strand.
GTGTTGGAAATCTAAGCACACCTGAGGTGCTAACCTGACACTCAAAGATAGGGCTGTGCAATGGCTGCTGACTTTCCTGTAGTGCTCTTCTGTGTAAACTGCTTTGAATCGTCTAAAGTTAGATTGAAAGAAGAGCCAAGGAGAGAGAGGTCCTGTCTGTCTGCAAAGGTATGAAAAGGATGTTAAACTTGTGTTTAGAAAACGACTTGCAGGCGTTGTCTAGTCCATTGGGAACTTTAATGGTGTTGCTCTCCTGACTTTGGTGTTGTGGAGGCATGATACCTTGCAGCTTTTATAGGTGTTCAACAAGAGTTGCCCCATTATTAAATGTGGCACTGGTACATCTGTTGCAGTCTGTGCAGAAGTCTGTTTCAGGGACAAATTCTTTTCCACTGTCCTAACAAACTGAAAGGTAAATACTGTGTTTCAGTTGTGAATTTTTCCTCAGAGGAAAACAGAACCAGATACATGCAGTATATAGGGGTGATAGATAAAGAGATTGTATTTAAAACTTTTTAGAAGTTGTGTATTCTAACAGACATTACAGCTGTGCTTATCAGCATTATAATTTATTTATACACAATTTTATACATTAGAATTGCAACAAATGATGCTCATTGACGTACACAGTTTCAAACTTTCTCTCTTGCTCCAGACACTACCTCACTGAAAACATGCAGCTGTTCTTTGGTATAATGACTAAAATATTTGACACTAGGGCTTCTTTTGTGTGAAAAGCCTTTTCAAGTGTCTCTCTGGGTAAGTGGTTTTCATTCATACAAATGCTCTTTGGAGTAACTGGCCTGTGAAATTTATATAAGAAAAATTAGGTCATTTCCTTCTACCTAAGAGAACGAAACAAACAAAACATTTGCAAATTCTTGGTGGTTCTGGCCAAAAGGATATTAACAGAATATTAACAGCTGGTTACTACCTGGTGTTCTAGAAGATGCAACAGTTGTGTGTATCTTGGATAATTTTATTAGTTTTGTTCTGTCATTTCCATGTTCTTGGTGGTCAGTCTCTTTTGACCTTAAGGCATCTAGGGCTGCCGTTGTATATCACCTGCAGGTTTACTTGCATTTTTTAATTTGACCTAGAAGGCTAAAGATGTCAGTGAAAAAGCTGGTGTGGAAGAGTAACAAACCACATTTCTATCTCTGGCATCCAGGGTTTGCTGCTGAGTACCTGGTATCATTGGAGTTAGCCTTTCCACTGAATTTGATTTCTGTATTAGTGTTGACAAATAACAATTGTGTGGATACAGTTGTACTTCTGTATATAAAAGAATTGACTTTTCAGAACAAGTACTCTTGAACTGTTTCCTGTCTAACTATTGCTTTGAGATGTTTGGAAGACTCTGTATTGCTTTGTGTTCAAGAAGAGGCAGAAAGAAAGGGAACAGCTGGCACATGCCCTGTAGAGTGTCCTCACTGGGACCTGTGAATGTCAGTTCTCATCCCTGGGGTCCCCATGTTTAGGTTGTTGAGCCATACGTGTCACTGCTGAAACCACCATCAGTAGGAGCTATTCCATTTCGGTCACTTTGCTTTGTGTTCTCACACCACTTGTGGCTGCCCAGGTGTCCTGTTTAGTTTTGGAATTTGCATATTGAACTTTATTGCTTCATGTCAAATTTATAAATCTCATATTAAAAATAACTTACATTTAATACATTTATAAATACAGCTTGCATTCTGTTTCTCCAGGTCAGAAAGACTGGTACCAACACAGGTGATTGTGGCTTTTGTTTTATGTCTTAAATGCACTTCTAGTTTGAAATAATAGCTGTGAAAGAATTTACCAGCGTGATGCTGAAGTGCCTTTAAATTAAGCATGTGATATTTTTCACTGTGAAAGCCTGAGGCACTTGAATAGTCTTTGGAAACTATGTTAAGTATTTTTAAGAAGTTAATGTGATAAATCTGCTGGTTTCTGAAATGTTGTACAGCCTTACACATTAAACACTAGAAATCTCTACCTCTGAAGGCATGAACTGATGTTAGCAATGAACAGTAATCATTCCTATTGAATGCTAACCCTCAGCAAGCAATGGTACATTTAAAAACTCCTGCAGCATTTGACATCACAGGAAAAAGGCTGGAAGTCAGCTAATTATAAAAGATGGTGATTATAATGGAAAGTGTGAAGCTTACCTCCAATATATTCCTATGAGTTTTTGTCATGGCTAAAAGTAATGTGAGTAATGTAATCCCTAATTTTTAAGCTTTTTACCCTAGTGTCCAACCCTTAGTTTTGTTTGAAGAAGTTTTAAATGAAGTTTCTTGCTGAATTTTAAAAACCTTCTGTCTTTGGCAAAGGTTAAATTCTTAAATAGTATTATAAACTTCAGGTTGTTTTAAAGATAGGACAATTAAAATGGTTTGGGTCGCCTTGCAGAAATACTTATTTTAAATGTAATTTAGGTGTTGGAAGTCAAAAAGTTCTCATTGTGTTATAGTTTTTAATTCTGTTTTTTAAAATTAGGAGATCTGCAGTGTTGTACATGGAAACTGAATTTTTTGCAGGAATTGAAGAAATGGTACAGTGTGCACCTGCGCAGTGTGTGTATAAAACTTCATGCTATCAACACTTGATTTTCCTTTGTATTTTCTTTTCTTTTTTTAAAAGAAAGTTTTAAATTTATTAAATAGTGCTGGATTCCTGGAAAAATAGGAATTGCACATCAGCGCATACAGTTGAAAACCAAAGTCTGACAATACATATGTGAAGCTGTGACAGGACTAGGAGAAACAGTGCGTTTAGCTGCATCAAGGGAAATTTAGGGTATGCATTAGCAATAACAACTCAGCAAAATAACATCCCTTTCTACAGTGAGGCATGTAAACTACAGGGTAGGAGGTCTAGCCTTTTGATTTTCAGTTACAGAAATGTCATAATCCTTCAAGGCTGACTCCTCTGATGTAGATGTGGAAGTAGATCCTGCCCTGAAGCAAGTGCTGTCCTACATAACCTTCTGAGTTCCCTCTCTGCCTCATTTTAGGGATTTATAAGAAAATGAGGAATATAGCATTTGTATATCCTGTATTGGGCTTCTTTATTGCATCTTCAATATTCCTGACTCACAATGGTTTTTTCTGTTGGCAATGATAAAGGTTGTGTGAGAACCAGTACGTGAAATGATCAGGGTGGCTCTTAGGTGGGTGTGATGTAAAAAATAGGGAGAAGTACTGGTATAGGTACTGCTTTAGATTCTTTTGATCCTCATTATTCACAGACATTTAGCAGTCATAGGCTGCTACAGTTCCTGTTTTGGGGAATTTAACAGGTTGGTGAGACATTTTGATTTCTGATGACATGTGTAGCATCCTAACTAACCTACAGCTTTGACTAAGCAAAATTAAACTTTGTTGGTGCTTTATCATAGAGTTTCTGTTGTCTGTGCTTCTACAGCTTTGTCTGAGCAAACATTTGTTTCAAACTAATAAATTTAGAAAGCAGGAACATGGGTGTGAGAGGAGAGAAATAAAATATTAAACCTTGGAATGTAAATCTTAGTCAGTGGAAAAGTAGCTCAGCTTTAAGATGTATCCAGGATTTCTGGATTTAAGCTTATGTCTACTTGCAAGACAGCATTTCACTCTGAAACTTTGGTGCTCAGGCTTTAATTCTTGAGCAGTGCCAATTCTAGAAGCATATCTGCACATGCAGATGTCAAGTAGTCAGTCTTACTGTTGCAAATAATACACCAGAACTTCCACAGAGGAAGAAAGAGGAATGTCATTGCCTCTAGGAAAAATACCAAGAAATGCTGGTGTGCTTCACTTTATGGCAGCTCGTTTCCCAGCACAGGACACCTTGGCCAAGACTTCAAGTAAGCTCATTTCCTGTGTCCATCCAACGTTTCAAATGTAATCCAAAGAACCTAATCTGTTATTGCAAATAAAATAGTGTATGTGAACATCTGCTGATACAGAGGGAACTTCAGTTGTTTGTGTAGCTGAGTCTGTTTCAAAGAGAGACTGTAAAAGCATATTACCAGACTTGAACAAACAACTTGCTTGAATGAGTTGTCCAGGTTGAAGGAGCTCTGGTGAAGAATCTTTTTGTCAGCTGTTATTGTTGAACTTTGAAATTTTGAAAACTGAGTCAGCCAAGTATTTGAGAGAGAAATTAAAACAAAGAAGATCAGGGCAGTATTGCTTGTACTAGGACACAGATGGTGTTTTGTTTCTGACCTGATATATCAGCTCTTGATGTTCTAGTAGGAGCAATTTCAATAGCATGTATTTGTGAGAAGACAGTAGGAAAACTTCACCAGAAACACTTGATATGGTAACTTGAGTGGTTGGTTTTTAGATGAAGTTGGAAAAAGTTTAAAATGTTGAAAAATAATAAATTTTCTCAAGCACTTTTCAAATTCTAAGGGTGCTTTGCTGTGTGTCAGTTTAACTTGTTCCTGTGTCAGTTGCTTTGTTTGGTTTGAGATTGGTACCAAACACCACCTTCAGTGAAAGAGAACATAAAAATCAGTGATGAAGAGGGAAAGTTTTTTGGTTTAATTTGCTGTACCATAATCTCATCTCCTTTTTGCTAAAAATGTTAATATAAGCAGTGCTTCTATTTAATGATGTTTGCATTAAGGACTTTTCTCCAACAGCCCCTGAAAGTATGTTATTTGGATTAGAGCTTTTATGTTATATTACTCTGTATGTGGACTCTGCCTACATGGATTTTAGCTTTCTGTAAAAGCTTATATACTTGATTTCTGGTATAACGATTAAATCTCTTACAGAACAACTTATGTCCGAGAATTGCTGATGTCATGACTATCATTCACTGGTTGCTATGGAAATTAAGTAGGAGTGCATTCAATATTAATACTGCATTCCTGCTATGTGCATTTTCCTGATGGAAAAGTACTCACTTTCTCCTGGTTTCTCCAGGAATGCTAGCTGCAACCATCCCTGTGACAAGAAATGCTCTTTGCACATATGTTAGAGGTATTCCTTTCCTTACTGCTCCCAAAGTCATCATCCACCACAGTATGGCTTAGGCAGTTCTCATGGATTCCTGCCTATAAGTACTTACATGTCCTGGTCCTTGAGTGTGTTTGTGATAATGTGCTGTCATGGATTTGCATGAGATTTTACTTATATGGGACAGTCACTGCCCAGGCACTTCAACAGTGTTTTTCTTCTCCTTTAGTTTGAAAGGGAAGTTCCTTTCAAAGATCCTGAAAGGTTGTGTGTAGAAGTGTGGGATTTGTGTATCTGCTTTAAAGTGGTTTCCATGTAATCCTTTTCCGGTGATGGAACAACAGAGTTTAACAATAGTTTATTTTTCTGAAGTCCTGAATTCTGATGTTTAACTTTCCTTTCTGACTCTTAACTAGTAGCTGCATTTCCTTTATTAAATTTTAAAATGTCACTCAGAAAATGCTGCTGCACTAGTAAGTTGAGCCAATGTTTCAAATTTAAGGCTAAGTTGAGATAGATTTACAATTTAGCACTTTTGTTTAAAATATAAACACTAGAAGAGGTTTCAGTTTTGACAGTTTCTTGCCAGTCTTCTTGAGGAAATATTTTTGTCTTTGATTACAATCTATTAAAAGCCAGATAAATATTGTAGCACTGTTTAAATACAGGAGCTGTGTATATCTACTCTCAGACTGATGAAAGAAGTTTGAAGACTTGGAGGGGGACCTGCTGCTTAAGGGGCATTTGGCTATGAAGAGGACCACAGCATTCTGGTTATAGAACTAAAATTTATTTTTACAAGAAAGAAAAGTATATTGGCACATATAAGCAATTAACACACCATGACTCCATCCCAGAAAAATTAGAAACCAAAGCAAGAAGAATTTTGAAATTGCTGTAAGATGTTCAATACCAGTGCTAATGATGAGCTTTTGGCTTCTGCAGATCTGGCTTCTGCAATGGCAAGAACAAGTTTTTTTCTCTTTGTATGAAGAGCTAGAAGTGTAACATATAAATGCAAACAAAGTATCTTTTGTCCTCTATATCATAAAGAAGTATTGTGTGACTGTAATTTATTTTAAAATTCAGAATTGATTGATGCTCAATGAGGTCTGTGGATTGTACCCCTTTGGTGTGGATAGATGCACTTGATACGTGTAATAATGTCTCCATTCACAGGAGTGGAAGCAGTATTGAAAACTGCAGCTAAACTTGCTGTCTCCAGCAGCAGTGGCATGACTGATTGCTGAAAGTTGGAACATGGACTTGAATAGAGGTTTGGCAACACAGGGGAGAATGGTTGTCTGTTTTGCAGTGTGACATGAGGCAATATTTACCCTGTTCCATTTCTCCCTTTTCCAAGCAAAAGGCAGGTTGCCAAATACAGGGGCTGAATGGTTTGAATCTTCAGTTGGAAACATTCTAGCTACACTGAAGTAAATGAGATGTGCAGATAGGTCAGGAAATCTGAAAGTTGCCCTCTATGTGGATGATACAAATGGTCATGCAAACTAGATGGTTTATTCCTTACACATATATTTTTTTTCTGTCCAGTACAAACCTCAGGCTTGTTCCTTGTCTATGTCACTCTTTTCTTAAAGAGAAGTTACTAAACCCAAAACTTTCTCATGACAAATGTACAACAGAATTTCTGCATCTGGAACTTCTCCCAGAGAAGTCATGGCACAACCAAGTAGTTGATGATGTACATATGTACTTCCAGACACACAGTAATTGCATCTTTAGTTGTTACTGTTTGTGTATTTTTAGGATTAAAATGTTCTGCTCCGTGCTCTGGAGAAATGAAGATCTTGCGCAAGTGTTCAGCAAGCTCAACTGAGGGAGTACAGTTGCTGTTTTGGCAGCTCCAGCATTCAATTATAAGGCTTCAGCCTCACAGAGCTCATTTTGAAAAAGCTGTAAAGAGTCAGATCTTTTATTTACCTTCTAATTTCAGTGCAATTTATTTTTCAAGCTGTTCTCCAGCTGTGAGGGCTGATTTAAATGAAATTCTTCCTGAATTGTTCAATCCACATTTAACTCAGTTTAAAAAAATGCCACATAGTGAGATTTAATGCTAAAGCTCTCTGTCACTTAAGATATTGTAAATCTTTCAGCAGTTTAATGATATATAGAGCCTCCTCTTCTGGAGCATCTTGCCTTGCATGAAAAAAAGCTCAACTTTCCAATTTCTGTTAAATCTTTGAAGCAATCTTGATTTTTTCCATATAGTTGAATTTCTCAATCTGAGGGTGCTTCAATATGATACTGTGAGTGAAATGTTTTTTTGTCCAAGTCTAGTATCCTAATTAATGAAAGAAAATCTAGGAGATTTCAAATAACTTATGACAGAATAGTCTGTTATAGAGTGCAACTTCTTAACAGGTTATTAAACTTATGTTTACTACTGCATTAAGTGATGCAAGCATTGATCCTTGTCACATTTTAAAACCACTTATTTATTCTCTATCTAGCCTAGAATCCAAATGCTGAATTGCTTACAACTCTTACAATGGCAAGTAAATTGGGGAAAGTTTCTTTCACCTATAGCTCTTATTACAAAACTTCAGAAAGGTTTTGATCAGTTTCTCTGATTTTCTTGAAGAGTTAAGTACTTTGAATAAGGATATGAATTTTTCTGAGAGAACACTTCCTTTCACTATCAAAAAAAAAAAAAACAAAACAAACTATGAAAAGGCAGGAAAAGTGGAATAATTAAATCTAAAAGTTTGAGTGTAAAATTAAACTATCCATGGTACCCTGAACACTACACTCTTGACATATTTCTTGCAACTGGTTTCTCTATAGACTAATATTATTCTGGGTTATAAATTTAAAAGCTTTGAAGCTTGATGTTTCTATTCTCTGTTGTGTTGCTAGGGGGTTTTTAAAGTAGTGCTTGGTAAGATGAATCTGTGGAAAACAGGGGGGTTTTTTTTAACCCCTTTTTGTAAGAATGATGAATGTCTCAGTGTCCCCATAACAGCCTGTTGTTGTAATAAAGAGAAACAATTTTGGCTTACGATTTTAAACAAAGGGGTGGGCAAATTTCTCATATTTGGACATTACCATGCAAAAATATTTGGTCATCTTACTGTGTAGTGTAATTTGGTTTTCAATAATATGTATATTTATCATTATTCAAAAATAATTTATTCACCATCATCTCTATATCGATGTAAGGTTTTCATGCTGTGCTAGTAAAAAAAATAACTAAAGCTCACGATGAATAAACAGGAAAGCACAGTTTTCAATACTTTCCAATTACGTATTTTCCCCTGAGTAAGGAAAGTCTGTCTTTTCCTCCAAATTTCTAGCTGTATTATGCTTTTCTGTTGATGATGGTGCCCCCATAGATATACTCAGTCAAATCCCCAAATGCAGGTTAAAAAGAAGGCTGGCAAAGTGCTGGTAATATCTGTTGCATCAGCTGCACTGAGATGAATTCAGAGCTTGGATTCATCAAAACCCCAGGGGTTTAAGGAGCTGCTGTTAACCTTTTCTCCCCATACTCTTTCCTGCAGTACTTGGGGCACGTTGAAGTGGACGAATCCAGAGGAATGCATATCTGTGAAGATGCTGTGAAGAGGCTGAAATCTGTATGTATATTTGTTTAATGAAAACCTTGGCTTTGGGGCTGTAAGCATTACTGGGAAAGGTCTGTTCGGAGAAGTGCTCCAGCTAAAGACTGAACTTTTGACCCATGTTAGGAGAACAGTTGGCCAGTTTGAGAGCACTGCTGCTCTTGGGGGGACGTGCTAATCTGATGATGAGAGGGAGAGTTACAACTGTTCTTTCTACTTGCAGAAACTATTTGCAAAACAAATGTGTAAAAATTCTCTGTGACCTTTCAGGCTAAGTTGGTACCCACATGGGACTTCAACCATTGTTTTTTAACAGCTTCTCCCTCTCTCTCTTTTCTTCTCCCCCTCTCTCTCTTTCCCTCTGTTGCCTGCCACTTTAATAGTGACTTAATTCACCATTATTATACAAAATATTACTTGTTTTAGGATGCTTTTTTTTCTAATGCACTGCAGCATTGTAGTCGTGCATGAAATAATCTGGCTTGCATCTGCTCAAAGTGGCCTGAAGGCTGCCTAATTCTGACATGTCATGAAGTGGGCTGCTCTTAGTTTGGCTTCTGTGAACGTTTGCTCCTGTAAATGGCACTCGTTCAAAGCTCTTTGTATTTCTGTGGCTCATTTGAAGAGGTCTTGTCATCTCTTTCCTGCAGTAATAATACCACAAAATCCTGCGGAAATAGCAAACTCCAGAAAGGCAGTGATCAGTCTGTCAAGGAACTGAGGCTTTAACATCATTGAAAAGAACAGGAGAAAGGATGTGAAAAAACTGAATTTTTAATAGAGATAGAGAACTGCAGTCCTTGTCATCACTTCTCTTATATGTTTTATCTACATACATTCTTCAGTATGCATTCAGTGGAGGAAACCCTTGTATCCTTGCAGTTCAATAAAATCCATCAAACAAGTCCATCAAGCCCTTCTACTGCACTTCTACTGGTTTAAAATATGTGCCACTGGACGTCCCTTTCCTCATCAAGTCTGAGAGCTCAAATGGTTTCCATCTAAACCTATTTTTCCCTTCTTCCTAGCACACAGCAGAGGATTATGGGTTATCTTTTCTGCCTTCTGTTGTGCTGTAAAGTTTGTGAATTGGTTTAATGCTCTGATTAAAATCAAGTCTTTTCATTCTTTTCTTTCTGAGCTAATGTATAGTAACCTCTTCAAGCTGCATCCCATCTGTTCCCATTCAGTCTGCAGTGATTAGTGATTGATTTTTATTAAAAAGGGCCACACAAAATATAAATGAGTTTCTTTGTTCTGTGGATTTAGTTTACGTACCTAAAAGTGCAAGTACTGACCGCATAATCAATTGCATCCGTTTTTGTCTCTTTCTGATTTTTTTCTGATTTTCTCAGAATACTTTCTGTTGGCACACCAAATGGCACTGCAGTATCTACTTTGTGCAACTTCTTTTATTCTCTTCCCTGGGGAGCAATGCTGTGAAGTAGCTGTTCTCTAGTTTATAAAAATCTTACAAGTCCATGAGCCAGCTAAGTGTAGCTAAGCTTGTAATTAATGAGACATAGTAAAAGCATAGCACCCAGTTTCTTCTGGAATCTGAATTTCTAGGATTGTGATTTTTGATCACATAAATTACTGATTCAAACATCAGATGTAGCTATCTAACTTTTACAGTAAGTCAGCATTTTCTGAAAGTAAATAATTAAATTTCCTTAATCCATGTTATGTCATTATTCCAAATTGTGGAGGGCATGAACTTACCCATTCTCTTAAACTAACATTTTTCTTCAGATAGTTTTGATTTCTTCTGCTGTTTGATGTCTATGTGTACACCAAATACAAGTGTGCCTCTCTTAAAATTGCTGTTTGTCTCCTTTGTCAATGTTGGAAGTTGAGAAGTGGAGGTGAAATTCTCTTTGTGCCCCAAGAGGAAGATTGAGATTACTGAATTTACTTTGTGTAATTTTGTTAGCTTTAGTTGCTAGACTCTATCAGATGCAAGGTCCATTTGGAGCTGCTCACTGCGATTCAAGCCCTGCTCCTCATTCCCAGTATGTGGTTTTTAAACCAGAGGCATTTCTTTAGGTCATCACCATTACTGGAAGCTCTGTTCTGTACAAGACACTCTTAATTTAGCAGAAGCCAAACACGGGGTGATATCTCAGCATGTGAAGAATGTGATGAAAAAACAGTTTGTTCTTCTGGTAGTCCCTTGCTTTCACATTACTTAGTTATTTTGATGGGCTTTCTCTTGGTTTTGAAAGACTTACAAGTTTGAGCTGCAGTGCTCAAACTGAAAGACTAGCTTAAGGGAAATTGGACTTCACTTTTAATGTGGTTAAATGACATTGAAGTGTATGTGGGCTATTTCAAACATTATTCTCTGCATGTAAGGTGTAGGCTTTATAAATCCAGTCAATAAAAATTAGAATTATTCAAATATTTGTGTCCTGTAGCTTCCAAAAATTGAAGTTCTGTCTGTCTTTTCTTATTCTAATAGATATATTTTTGCCTCTTGATTCTTGCTGTACAACCGTTGGCAATTCATTTCAGGAACTGAAGACTGTTCTTTTATAAGACTGACTACTGGGTTTTAAAAGATTTTGTGGGATTTGCTAAGAAGAATATAGAACAGTGTTAATCTTGACTTTAGGAATAGTTTAATTACTGCTTTGCTTTTTGAAAGATGCAAACAAATATCTCTGTCTCTTTATTGTAGGAAATAACCTTTCAGAGATTTTTTTTATTACCTGCTCCTTTAATGGGTGTAATTGTTTTTGAGCGCTGCATCTTGCAGAACTTGCGAACAGGGGATGGTGAGCATTTTATTCAGACATTGCTTAATTGACAGCTGAGTACAAGAACCACTTTTAGCTCAAGAATCCCTCATCCACACTGTACTGTTGTTACAGTTTTATAGCTCTGAAACAGCACACCAACAATACTGTAATTTTTTGTCTGATGAAATGGCATCACAATCTCATTAATAGATCAAACCCCCTCATATTTAGCTTTTAGTTTATTATTAACATGGGTTTATATTATCAACAGAACTTGCATTTTTCCTTATTAGAGTATTACCAATATAGCTTACATTATTCCCTTAGTAGAGATATATTGCTAGCTTTGTATACATTTAATATCTGATAAGATTCTTGTAGATGGACGTGAAGCTCTAAATAGTTTCTTCAGAACCATTTAACTGAATTTAAAATATTTAGTGACAACTGGAAAGTAACTTTAAGGGTCTTGTTAAGTGTATTTGACTAAGGTGTGGGAACATCATATAAAGACAAAAGTGTACTCTCTCATGTCATATTTTGATTTTAAATCAGCTTTAGCTTGTAGTATTGGTTTCTAACTTGCTACTTTTTGTTTTAAATTATGCATTTGTTTTAATATATGTTCTTATTTTAGCAGGTAAAGAGACATAATTTAATATTTTTTAAAAATGCATTAGTTATCTCTAAACTACATTAACTTAGTATTGTTTAAAATCCATTTTGCATGATGCCTTTTCCATTAACCTTGTCTAGTTTATTAAAAAAAAAATCTTGTTTAACAAGCTTTTTTCTGAGAGCAAAATTAACCATCACCTAAAAATTAGGTCGCTTCTGGTGAATCTCTTTAGCTTTTGCTGTCTTTAAAAAGCTGTTATTTAGTGTAAATGCAATAGTCATCGCTCAACTTGGCAGCAGCATCCAACCCCTTCTCATTATGTACACTACATTGTGATTAATCCATTAGTTCCCCTCCTAGTGTTCAGCATATCCTGTCCAAATACATAACTGGTCCTGCCTCCAAAAGTGCTTTAGCTTTTCAGCTGACTGAGGTTGGAGATGTTCTTTATACAGTGTCTGAGTTGATGTAAATATGTTACAGATGCTTGGTAAAACCTTCTGTGGAAGGACATTGGGCAGAGAGGGACACACCAGCAGGGCCAGGAAATGCAAAGTTGAGATGGACACTCTCTCCTTAACTTGATGTTTCCTGGCTTTTGTTGCCTTGCATCAGAACCATAGCTTTGATTTAAATATAACCTTGTTTATCAATCAATTCTTCAGACACTGCCTCAGGATATTTGTGGCAATACTTTTAATATAGTAGTATCAGTGATGAATAGGTTGGAATTGCACAATGTAAATGTGAGGTCAGGGGCTGTCACAGAGACACTCCCTGTCTCTTCTGCAATTCTCCACCTCCTCCTCATTACTGCTATACCAGAGCTTTCTTACAAACAAAGGAATTTGGAAAGACAGCAGGAACAGCTCTGTGCTTCCTGTCGGCTTCCCTCACACGTGGAGCAGCATGTGGCTGTGCTCGCAGAGCACCAGGCCTGGTGAAGTGTCCTCTCATGTAGTTTACTTTCCACTGTCTGGTAACAAAATAAAGCTAGTAAACTAAACTGCATGCAAATATGCTTAAAATTGTGTGCTGGCTTTTTCTTAATGTGGATTGGGCAATCGGTATAATTGCTTTCCTGAAGAAATTTAGGAAGTCGTAGTTCAGCCTTTGGTATCTTTGCACTTGCCTAACTGTCTCTGCCTGCCTGAACTGATTTTAAAGGCTGTTCAACCTATCAATTCAGAATAACTAGTATTTGTATTAATATTGCATAAAGCCTTGGAAGGCTTTATAGAAAGAGAAAGAGGTCTCATTTGTATTTGAGTTTTACCACAAGGTTACGATGAAATTCCTTGCTCTTCAGAGAAGACTGCGTAAGATGTGAAGCATAAGAGTAGCATGTAAGCCAGAGCAACAAACAAATGGAATAAAATGCAGCAGTACTTACCCCTGCTTTATATAAGCCATACATGCTTCTCCAACATACAGAACATTAGCTTTGGGGAAGAGTGATCAATACAGAGCAAATTAGACTGCAATTCTGGAGTTAAAACTTTGCATTTCACAAGAGCCTGTGCAGTATTTTACTTGTTTAACCACCATGTCTGCTGCCAAGTTTGGTTTATAACCTAACCAAAAGGGACTAAACAAGAGAGAGTGAAAATGAAGTAACCACTTTGCATGAAATTGGGGCTGAGGTTTTCTTCTTTCCACCAATTTCAGGGCAGTAGCTTGTTAGAATTGTGTGTGTGCCCTTTGATCTGCATTTTCATAGGATTATTTTCACATTTGCCTGTCGCACCTTCTCATGGATAACTCTAAAAACCCCTTCCTTTCCCTCCAAACCCTATTCTTGTGTGTGCTTGTTGGTTTGAAAACCCTGGGACATTTTAGCTACCTACAGTAATAGCGCTCGACTTGTCCCCCCTGTTCCTCCAGGAAAGGAAGTTCTTCAAAGGCTTCTTTGGAAAAGTAAGTTTAATGCCTTGTTTGTGCTTGCACTATAAGGAGTTACATCCCTGGTATAGCACTGCCACAAAATCAGGGTGTTGAGAGTGCCTTAATCCATTTCAGAATATTTGCTTCTAAAACAGGCTTGGAAATATTTTGATCAAAGAACGTGGTTTCAAAAGTAACCCGTAACAGAAACTTAAATGGCTGTGGACTGTATCAGAAATCCAGTGTTCTGAAGTGATTTGGTGTTCCTGAAAAAAAAAAAAATCTTTTTTAACCCTTAAACTTGTGCCAACCTACATCACCTGTGCAAATACCTACAGAACAGTTGAGGTCTGTGCTGTGTAAGTGCTTCATGCCCAGCCAAATGTTAGCCCTGGGAGAAAGCAATGTGCCATCTCTTAAACCTTCCTTTTTTGAGCACAGTCCCCATTCAAAGGCATATGAAGATGAGATCAGGTGTTTACCTACTATATTTTCCTAATTTCAGCTCAATCTCCAGTTTCTATCATTGCTCTTCTTCTCACAAGGACAGTGGCTTAGATAAGAAGGGAATCAACTCTGTCCTTATTCAAAATGTGCTGCACTGGTGGCTGGGTGGTTTTGTTCCCACTGCCTGCATTTCTGTAAGGCAGAAAGATCACACTCTCTTTTACCTCTCATCTGTTTCCTGATTCTGTGTTTAAAATTCCTGTAAAACCTTTTAATCCAGTTTTCATATGGAGTTAAGATAATGGTTTCTGAAGTATCTTGTTGTAAAATGAAACTTTGCTTAAATAGAAACTACCAGGTTTGTAATGTTCATACATGCTGAAGTCTTTTGAAGCAGATTATTCTCTGGTCATGAATTGGTTTGGGCTTTACTTGGGGAGTAAGAAAGATTTTTTTTCAGCTGATCCTTTTTCACCATTCACTCAGATAGTGATAGATGTCACACAGGGACATCTGTTTCTCCAGTTCTGGTTTCTTCCTGTGATCTAGGAGAGCACACATCTAAAGTGTAGTGGTGGTGGTGAGGGGCTAAAATACAGAAGATGGCAGATTAATGAGAACAGTCCTGTGTGCAAATCAAATCCTAGAGCTGGAATCTAGCAAGACTGAACCCAAAGTGGTAAATTGGAAACAAACAGAAAGCCCCCCACCTCAACCTGATTAGATATGTTAGTTGTCTCTCTGCTTGTTGGTAATAACTTACGTTAGGGTACATAAGAAAGCAAAGATGTAAAAGGAAAGGTATTTGCATAGCACTTAGGTAAAAATCTTTCTTTGACTTTTTAAATTATTAAATATGCCATCTTCCCTATTACATCTTGGTTGATATTTAATGAAGACTGGTACTTCATCACAGCATTTTAGATTTCCGTTCTCCTGTATTATAATATTTTGACAAAGAAGGACCTGTTTCTACTTCAGCCTGTGAATTTCATTAATTAGCACTGAAACCACTTAAATCTATAGTGTTTAGACATCCCCACAGTAGCAATGTGGCAGTACCTTTTATTGCAGCTTTGGCCTACGACAGGAGCCTGCATCTAGGGAAATCTGCAGAAAAAGGGACAGCTGTTCTCTTATTAATAATTGAGAAATACTAATAACTCTAATATCTTTTGGCTGTCTCATCTGTAATTTCTCCCCAAATGCCTTGCATTGGGGTTAATATAATATTCCAAACTGCCAAGCTATTTAAAACACACCAGCAGCTTTCAGAAAGTCAGTCTAGACATGTCTGCTACTTTCCCTGTCCATATTTTTCTCCTTGTAAAATGTAAATACGATGGATTTGTTTCGGGAAATGTTCAAGTGGTTAGTATTGAAAATACTTTTTTATTAACTTTAAATAAAAATGAGATGTCTGTTGATAGCTCCAGGATAGGCTTTTGTGGTTATCAAATAAGCTGCCTTTTAAGGCATCTCCTTTCAAAACTAAAACTTTTCTGTTGTAGTGAGTAGTAGTACAGATTTGGTGATCTTTGTCATGTTTTGCCTCTACGGAGCATGTGTATGTCTCATCACACAATGTTTTATACAGAGTCTCAAATGAAAATTTTTCTTTATATATACCTCAGGCTCCAGGTATATCTTAGAGCCATGTCCAAGTCCCAGAACAGGATAAAATACAATAGGCAGAAAAACTAGAAACAAAATTAAAGTATTTTAAAAATGCATTATTGGGCAGCTTCTGTTCTGGCATCCTTAATAATTTGTTTTCCACCTTACAATAGAGCAAGGTATCAAAGCAGCTACTTTTTGCTTGGCTGATGCCCATCTCTAGGGCACAGCCAGTTTGTTAGTGGGTTTCTGTTGTGCCCAGCCTGCCATGGACCTGCTTTGTCCTCCAGCCTCATTGTGTGTTAGCATGAGTGCCCACCTTCCCTCCTGGAGATGTCTGTGGACTCTGAAATGAGTGCAGATAATGACTCTCATGCTGGAGCAGGGCTGAGCAGTGAGCTTTCTAGCGGTGCTGACTCAGCACTGACAAATCAGGCTCCTGGGAGTCGATGCCACATGTGGCTGTCCTCAGGCAGTGCTGTCATCTGAAAGCTCTAGAATATAAAGACAAGCTACAGATCTGGATGTCCAGATGAGTCCTTTGGTCGCAACATTTCAGAGCATCCTGTTCCAGTGGATATTGGCCGCTTGCTTTAAATAGTTCTGTTTGGAGTTGCCTGTACCTCCCAGCATTTGTTACACAAGCTGGGATCCTGTGTTGGAGCTCACTTCCCATGCAGTATCTTGCAGCTGGTCTGATCTTTGTCCAGTATGTGCCAGTAGTGCAAATGCCCCTATCTACTCTGTAATCACAGTTTACTTGGCAGTATCCCGCCCAGAATGGAGTAGTACTTTGATTTGTATGTCCAGTAGAAACTGAATTGGAGGAGTATGTTCCTTTATACAGCACTGGTAGGCACAGATAAGCTGAGAATTCAGAAAATGTAAAAATCATTCATTGTCCAGCAGTAGTAGCAGTGGGTTTGGGGTATAGACCGTAAGGATAAGCCCTTTCAAAGCACTGCATCCACCATAAATAAAGAAGGAGGAATTGGGAGATTAAAGTGAGTTTTCTTTTCCTCTTAATGTAGCAAACTCTTTGGTTATCTTGCATGTGGAACCTGATGTTTCAGTGGGAAAAGAGGGCTTAGGAGGCTCTTCAGCCTTCTCATTTTATTCTGTGAAACATGAAGTTCATGTGTTAACTATTTCTAAATCCTCATTTGGTTAAAATAGCAAGTGAGGAGTAGCTCCGCTGAAGATCAGCATTGCTTTATGAAGTTTCCAGCTCAGTTAAACTTGGCTTTAATACAAACTCCAGGAACTGTCCACAGTTTCTGGAGGGACAAGGTTTTTATTGTTTGCTGAGGAAAGATGTGTATCTCTTAATCTAATGATGGCAGTCTAAACAAAACAGTTACCTGCAGGCATTATCTCCTCTTCATTGTTTGTATTTGCTTGAAATAAAGATTTTTAAGACTTATGGCTTATAAACAACCGATACTCTTTTTAAAACAGTTCAAGGAGACAGACCATTTGTTTTGAAATTAATAGGGACTTTCAGGCTGTGGAAGCTAGCTGAGCATTGAAAATACAGGCTATATTTGGTGGGTATTGATACTGCCTTTTAAAACAAAATATTAGAAGTGACTTTTATATGCTGCAATATTTTCTAACACATATGATGGTAAATTTAAGTGTATCTTCTGTTGTGAATTGCACTCTTTCCGTTAGGCATTCCAGAATCTAAATTAAACATTCTCTGGGGTATCTAACAAACAGGATGGTCATTTAGAAACTTGCTTCTGCAAGCACTTCTCTGTAGCTTGCTTTCATGCTGTGCTTATTTTCTCTCTTTTTTCTTTAAATGCTCTTCTGTGCAAGTCAGTTCCATTCTCTGTTCTTCTCTGTTCTTACCAAGCTTTTTGAAAATGCTCATTGCTGCTTCCGAAATTGGGACAGATAGTTCCTCCCCAAAAAACAAAATGAAGTTCTGCCAGCACCTTTTTGTTCACACTTGCTGCTTTCTCTGAGAATGAAACCAATATGATATAATTGGAGAGTTTTCACTCCAAGATATTTCATTCTTACAGTGTTAAAATTGGTATTACAGACTTGGAACATGCAGTAGCTTATGCCAGAATGTATTTTTGTTCCATTACTTGCTGTAAGAATATAAAGTATACACATCTGCAATAAACTATTAAAAAATTTATAAAATAGTTGTAATTTGAAGCCATTAGCTGAAACCCCTTTATCTTTCTCTCTCCCCCGCCCCCCCCGCCCTTGTTGTTCTCTTCACTCCCTGCAGTGGTTTCTGGTGGGTGCCATTAGCAGCCACAAACTGTGTAAACCCAGTGCTTCAAAACACATGAAGAGAATATTTTAATAACTGGCTAAAGTAGCACGATTGTGAATTAAAGTGACATACTGAAAGAAACTGTCTTAGTTTGCTAGTAGTAGTTCTCTGTAATAACCAGTAAAATTACATCAACCTGTTTTCTTTTAAATGAATTAGCTTCAGAATAATATTGTGTTTGTACTGTTTTCTGTAACTTTCCCTTGAAAAGTAAACAGCCTGGAAAGAATCTGTAGTTTAAATGGCTCCTGAAGCCTTCCTGTGTTTCCCACTTTGACTCAGCCTCAGCTTGCGGCAGCTGAAAGTTCCCACAGTCAGGTTTTGGAGAGAAGCCAGACCGCTCTCCGCTGCGCCCGCCTGCCACACACCACTGCTTTTACAGATACACACCCAAGGGTTAAGACATCCTATTTTTATACCTCTCTCCCAATATAAGACATTTAGGTCTTAATAAATTGGTGAAACATTTGGGTGATTGATTTTAGCATTAAGCTTATGAGCTTAATAAGCTACATAGTAACTGATGATTTTGGGGTGCTTTTTAACACTGGTTTAAGGTGATGCCATGATTCTGCCATGGGACTCTTGGGGCAGAGGGTAGGGCTGGTGGAAGTATCAGGTAAGAATTTTCCTATATTTAAACTTGTGCTGAAGAAGCTACCTGTGGTGTAACTCCTTATGAATGAGTGTCTTCTGACTCTAGTGGAATTCTTCACCCACTTGGTCAGTCTTGAATTCTTTACTGTCAGTGGATGTACACCTTATTTCTGCCTCACCTGTCCTGTGCCCTCTCCCCATCCCCACGACGTGCTGTTTCTGAAATACTGGCTTTGGCTTGGTTCTCTTAATGTTTTGCAACTTGGATTGAGCTTTGGGCACCCTACTGACCATGGACTTCATCTACACTTAATGTTATAGTTCTTGGAGAGGGGAAGCGGGAGGCAATTGACTGTTGGCATAAAACTGTTTTGTTTTGTTTTCTTTCCTTTTTTTTTCTGTTCTTGAAAGTCTGGGAAGAAAGCCGTCAAAGCAGTCCTGTGGGTTTCAGCGGATGGACTCAGAGTTGTAGATGAGAAAACAAAGGTTAGATTTCCCTGGGCAAAAGCTTTAAATCTCTCTATGATAATGTATGTGCTATTTCTTTAAATGGACAGCAGTCTTTATTACTGCAAATGTTGGCATTTGAAAGGAAGACTGAAGTGTGAATTCACTGAAGACTGAAGTTTAGTTTAATAATTTCTTGTTTTGTAAACATATGTACACTTGCTAATTTTTTTCCCAGTTAATTCCACACTACTCTCAAGACACATTTTGTAAAATGTGGCAGGTGTAGCACAAGCTTGGAATATTTTTTTGTTGCATTTACTGTGACAAGCATTGGTTTTCCTGATAAGTTCTGTTGGCAGTGAACTTAGAGTCCCTGGACTTGGTTCTACACCACTGCAGAAGGTTGCAATAGTAATGCATAGGCAAACTCTCATATATGTATTAAGCAATATCATTTTCCATGCATCCAAATCCTAGAATGGATCTGAATGAACAAGAGCTTCCAAAAATACAATGAAGAGAATAAAATAAATAGGGAGATTGTAGCTTCAGACTCAAACTAAACAATAACTGCATATATCAAATTTAATAATCTTTAATACAGAAGATGTTGATCTGAAGTGGAAAACTAATATATTTGTGGCATAATTCTAGATTGTTTTACATTTTTATCATGAAATTACAATTTTTTAATACATATTAGCACATGGTATACCACCAAGGCACATGTGTCCAAGTAAATGATTCTTGGTTTTATGTAGATGTAGGCAATTAGAAATAAGAGCTTTAAGCTTACAAGTGCACTAGAATTTTAAAAGACGGCATGCTATGAGAACAGTTTTAGCTCCTGCGAGTCTGAAATAGTTTGTTTTATGTTCATATCAATTGGCGCTTTCGTCAACCTAAAAAGTGATTTCTCCAACACTGACAGGCAGAGGTAATTCATATCCCTCTGGAGTGCAACTGCCTGTCAAATATCTGCTTGTGGTTAGACTTTTCCTGGGCTGCTGTAGTGGTATGGCTCATCAGAGCTAAAGTTGCTGCCTCTCAAGAATTCACTTTCTAATAGAAACATACTGATGTGAATGAATTCAGTCTACTGATTGCCTCATGTAAAAGTAAAAATACATTTATTATTTTTAGAAATGTTGCTGCATATGTGTAATATTTTCAAATTGATTTTTAGTAAGTTGTGCAGACTCTGGAGGTAATTAAAAGTATAGGATTTAAAAAGAAAATAAACTATTGCCTCCTGGTGGTTGAATATATCAGCATAGTAGGTGCCAAGTACTAGTCACCAACCAAATGAAATAATTTGGAAAAAAATATTAAAAACCAATTTTTAATGAGGGTGGCATCATCTTTAACTGTACTATCTCCTTTTTAGAAATGGTTCTCCCATCTGTGGGATTAAATAGAGAGCATTTGGTGCTATCAGCACTGCTGGTGCTTTTCTCTTGCATCCCTGCTTAGCTGACTGGGAGATGAGTTTTGCTCTTTGTGTAGCAGCTGCAAGACCTTTTCAGTCTTGCAGACCTCTCCCCCAAGTTTCAGCGTTGTGTTTTAACCACAGTGAAGAGTTTCTGGTTGCAAGACTATGGAGCTGCTGTAAAAATAAAATAACGTGTGCCTCCATAGTCTGGAGGAGAGCTCCTAGGAATCCACTGGGTCCCTAAATCTTAAGCGGTGCCTTGGCACACCTCTCCCAAAGATGGGTGGTGGAGAATGTCATCTCTTCTTTTTGTTCCATGCTGGGAACAGATTTTGAATGACAACTGATGACAAATAATTACAGACACATCAGGTTATCCCCTTTTAGTATAACTCATTTTCGTGCAGTTACACCTGACAATGACTTGAGTTCAAGTGTTTGGCTGTTTTTCCTCACATTTCTTTTATTGGTGGGGGGGGATTTTTTCCCTCCAGGATCTTATAGTTGATCAGACAATAGAGAAGGTTTCTTTCTGCGCACCAGACAGGAACTTTGACCGGGCATTCTCATACATCTGCCGAGATGGCACAACGAGACGCTGGATCTGCCACTGCTTTATGGCTGTGAAGGACACGGTAAGTTGAATATGGTGTGTGGCCAGCTCTCCCAGCTCTTAGCTAGAAATAAAAGGCAGAAAATTTGAGTACCTGGAATAGTGCAGTATGTTTTGACTCCAGCTGAGATATAATTTAGTCCTTGTAAATTATTTTAATTCTAATTCCCTGTATCTGAAATATTTGCTATCCCTCTGTTGTGCTGTCTTACGGAGAGAAATGCTGCTCAGCCTGTGTGTAAAAGAAGTGCAGTCAGCCTCAGATAATCTCCAGCAGAAGGGAACTACTCTTCTAAGAATAGACAGAAAATTTTCTCATTTGAAAATGTTTACAGCCGAAAACTGAAACAGCAATGACAGTTTTTTCCAGCATAAAATCATAGTGAGTAAATACAGACTGGTTGTGAATGCAGTGTCTTGTACGTGAGTGGTATCTTGAATGAAAAGTCATCTGAATGTTAAGAGATGGAGCTAAACTGAATTAAATTAGCATTATATTTGCTTCTGAGTGACAACAATATTTTGAGTAGGTTTAAAATCAGTTTCTTGCTGTGTAGACTTAGGTAAGTTATTTAACTCCCTGATCTGACCTTTTCTTCTCTCTGCTGTTTGTTGAATTCTGCCTATATTGTAGAAAGTGCTTAAAGCCTCATGCAAATTCGCTGTGTGAACTCCCCAGAGCTGCATGTTCAGAGCTCAATGGTACTTGATAATTTATCATTTTTCTTTAAACAATGAAGTCAGAAATTCCCAGTAAAACTTACATTAGAGCTGGAACATTTCTGTTTTCATCTGTGAATAACAGGTCAATTCACTTACTGATGATGATAGATGAGTTGAGCTACTGGTAGCAATAGTGCCTCTGATTCAACTGTAGCAGCTGTATCAGCTGGGTTACTGGACTTCCTCAGACTTGAATTTCCTTTTTACAGTTATTGGATAGTGGATTCTTTTGACCTGGTGAATAATGGAAGTGCTTTTCATTAGGAACTCCTAAGTCTGACTTGTGCGTTTGGTCAGGACCATTAAGAGGTGTGAGTAGCCACCACTGTACTTTTAACTTTCCCAGGTGCACACAAGAGTAGGGCCTCCCTGAGCCCTCTGTAAACTTTCTCCAAGAATAGCGCTTACCTTTGCTTTAGGACTTACACCTTAAGACAGCTTCATGAGAGTTTGTGTGTGCACAGATCTGTCTAGAGGCAAGGGATTGGTGCAGGCACATTATTGCACTGGTGTCTTGGTAGCAGTTGAACTAAACATATCATCCAACAATCTCATTCTTTCCTGGGTGGCCTTCTTGAACATGGCTTGTGCATTAGTAGCTGGGAGTCTTTATGTACCAGGTCTAAGGCTGAAATACAATTAAAATCGTTTTCTTTAAAGCCTTAATTAGATTAGTCTTGTAAAGGCAAGTTTTCAGTTTGTGATGCTTGAAGCACATGTAAGTTTCTGTTCAGTCACTGTGTGATGCAGTGTTGTCTTGTGCAGGGGGAAAGGTTGAGTCACGCCGTGGGCTGTGCATTTGCAGCGTGCCTGGAGCGAAAGCAGAAGCGAGAGAAGGAGTGTGGAGTGACTGCCACCTTTGATGCCAGCAGAACCACGTTCACTAGAGAGGGGTCATTCAGGGTCACTACAGCTACTGAACAAGCAGAGAGAGAGGAAATTATGAGACAGATGCCGGATGCTAAAGGTAAGGGATGCAATTTCAACAATCATCTGCAGTGAGCACAACCAGCACGGAGGCCTCTGCGAGGATTGAAGCTTAGCAATGTCCTTACAGCATTCCCTCCCTTGAACCTTACTATGTTCTAATCATATTCCCAGACCCTTGTCAGTTCGCAAGAGGGAAAATGCTCCCAAATTCACTCAGTATTTTCCCACATCTCCTAGAAAAGGTGCAAGTGGCTTCGTATGTGAAAGCTGCTTCTGCTTTGTTTTGTCAGGCTGCTTTATGGCAGAGATCATGGTAGGTACCACACTGAAAGTCCTTATTAGAAAATTGTTAAAAAAATAGAACAAGCTTGCAAGACACAAAATAATAATAATTTATGTAGTCTAATGCTTGTGGTAAATGAACCAAAAATTATATGCATTTTTCCTAGCAAAGAATGTATTTTTATCTTGATATTTAAGGCAGGTTACAGAGTGTATCTATACAGCTCTACTGCATGAGGGAAGAACAGATCAATCATAGAGTGCTTTCCAAAAAAAAAATCCCGAATAACCACTCCCTCCCCATAAAACACACAGGTGTTGGACTGTTAATTACATTCAAAATTAGTGACTAACTGATTTGAGAGGAGATAAAGTGTTCTGAAATTAGGTGAAAGTAGAACTTCTTACTCTATTACAAAGGCTGGAGTTCTACAGCTAACAAAAAATAAAGTATTATAAATACCGTTTATAACCTGCTTCACAGTAAAGTCAGACTTCTGTTTCAGGGGATTTCACAGCAAGTTTTATGCTGCCCCTTGATTGTAAAACTTTAATCTTCGTTTTCATCATCCATCTGCTTGTTTCCATACGTTAGTTTCAGAATGTGCTAAATGAAGCTTAAACACAAGGCCTTTGTAACTTGAGGGCATGAGTCAAAGTCTTGACTCAATGAAGGTGTGTGAAATCCTTTCCAAGAAAGACTGATTAGAAAAGTTTCACTTGAGTGAGCAGCTGCAGCTCATGGGTACTGAAGCTTACAAGACAACATAATTAGTTCCTCCTACCATTCCAGCTCCTCAGAAATGTCTAGTCTGACTCCTCTCTTTACCAGACTTTTAGTTATTCTGCTGATGTGTCCAAAAAAAAAAAAAAAAAGTCATTGCTTTTTCTAAAATATTTGGAAAACAGTATAGGTAAAATGAGAGTTCATACCAGGATAGTGAGATTTCCTTTTGTCCTTCTGTGTTGATGGAGCTGTGTTTGTTGCCCCCAGAGCCAATTCATTTATGAGTGAGAAAGAGTTTTCCTAGAGGTGGAAAAATCTCCCCATTGCAATTCTAATAATAAGTGTCATGATTTAAACAAATCTTAATCCTACATTTCTGCCATTAGGCCTGTCTGACAGGAGCATTCTGGTGCTATGCAAAGTCCTGCAAAATGAAGCAGCTGATTTTAAGTTGGAGGAGCTTCCACTGCAACTAACTCATGATTGAGTAGTAACGTTGCAGCTAAATTCAGTGCAGAAGTGACGCAGGAACTCCTTGCAAATGTGTCTGGTGTTAGCAAGGCCTGTCAGCTCAGAGGCTGCATCTGCCTTGCAGCACATTCCCCTCTACCTGTAATGTATTTCCTGGAGGAGCTGGGAGCTGCAGCCCAGCCTGTTAAGTGATGCTGCTAGCTTTGGCCTGCTAAAGCTTGTGCAGTGTGTTTGGCTGATGCTGCTGATTCTGCAGGGCGGGGAGGGTGGTTTTTAAAAGAGGGTCCTGGAGCTGTGTTCTGTTCCCTGCTGCTGCTCAGTTGTGCTGCTCTAAGTCACTTAATACAGTTGGTAGTAATATTTTGTCTGTGGTTCTGTATGAGGCAAAGTAAAGGTCTCAAATACACAATACATTTTTCAGTCTTAACCATAAATGAATTGCAAGTATTTCTTGAGCTGGGATCTCAGGAGCAGCTGGAAAGAATACAGATGTAAGGCCGTCTTTTCTAGGAAGTGGCTTGCCTTAGAAAGCTGTGGGGCTTGGGTATGTGTCAGGTGATGTGGTGAAGACAGTGGAGGTATACAGAAATTGTGTTTCTGCTGTGCTATTAGAAACTCATTTGCAAGAGTACTAGTTATGCAAATTTCTGCAATTTCTCTTTTCAAAACAAATGGGTGTACAGGTAAGCAGCTGAACAGTACTTTGCTTTACTCTTCTAACCTCACCCCGTTTCGTCCAGCAGTTGAAACAGAAGTGAAAACAGTAGCACCAGGTGCTGCACCAAACAATACTGCCCCCTCTTCTGGCTCACCAACCTCTCCTACTGCTGAAGTTGCTGCCTCTCTGGATAAAGAAATGAGCAACCCCCACGCTATCCCACGGCGGCACGCCCCCATAGAGCAGCTCGCCAGGCAAGGGTCCTTCAGGGGCTTCCCTGCCCTTAGCCAAAAGATGTCTCCTTTTAAACGTCAGTTGTCTTTGCGAATAAATGAGCTGCCTTCAACAGTGCAAAGGAAGACTGATTTCCCCATGAAAAACTCAGGTAAAACCAAATGGTTCCCGTGAAACATTGCCTTAAATCGTCTCTTCCTTCTTTCTTTCTCTGTGGCTTCAAGTAACTCCTTATTTTCTAGTAAATCCTTCTTCCTGCCTCATGTTGATCATTTATCATGAACAAACATCACCGTGACAGAAAATTTCTGCTTTGGGAATAGGCAAGAATTTCAAAAGTTGGGTTCACATGCAGAAAACAGTTCTAATTGCTATCTGAAGTAGTGGAGCAGAGCTTGAAGTGTTCCAGGAATGGGTGTTGGTGAATTAGTAGGTTTTGGCTCTTCCCTCTGAGTCACTGAACCAGTTCTTCCACTTACTGTCAGGGCATCCTGAGACACAAATCCCTTCAAGGCCTTAACCACTTGTCTTGGGATCATGTGGTGCTCTTCTGTAGTCTATCCTTCTGCCTGTCTGAATTCCTTTTGAGAGCAACAAAATTGCTTTTCACGTTGCATTAAGAGAACCTCCCTGTTTAGGTGGTACAGCTGGCTGTATCAGTATTACGTGGTACAGTTTTCACATGATGAAAGTGGGGTTTTCTAAAAGTCATCCCAACATAAACTCCTGGGGTGCTCATTACCTTGCATAATGTCTTTGAGTTCCCTTAGCTAGGTGTTATCCTTCAGGCCAGCTGTACTCTCACTTGGCAACAGAGCTGGTTTTAGGGGTCTAAGCTTTGAAGTAAAAATTAGTGTGGTAAAAAAGGCAAACCCAACAAAAATACTTAGTCTGACTTCTTTCATAATCCTTGTTTAGTGACCTGTGCTTTAAGACCAGCACTGAGCCAATCAGTTTTACAGTAGTAGTGCACTGCTCAGTAGTGATAGTCAGTGAGCACACCACAATCTCAGTTTTTCATGATTCAGAACATTTCTTATGCATGTTCCCATATATGCCACTGCCAGTGCTGCTTACCGTCCCATTGCATGCACTGTATTGGAATATCCCTCAAAGAATCAATTTTTGGGCATGCCTCCCCCTGAATTTTAGATCTGGTGCATGTTGTGTGCAGACATTTTATGTTTCTTACACTATTTTGTGCTTGATGATGCCTGCTCATGTCAGTTCTGTGCAATGACGAACTGATGATTGGTACTTTTGGAAAAGACTGCTATTAGTAATAATGAGAACATCTGGTAAGCTGGCAGCTTTACTCCAGATGTTACATTATCCACATGATACTGATGCTTTTTTTAAAACTGAGCATCCATTTTATCTGAGCATTCAGCTTTTGCCTTTATGATTCTAGCACAGGAACTGGGGATTTCAGCTACCACTGAACTGGAACAATCAACACTAACTCTAGACTGAACTTTCCACTGTGCATTGCTGTCAGTACATTTAAAGTTATCTAGTTACTGTACAAATATGTTGTTGGAACACTTAAATCTATCATAAGTATTTTCATTTCACAAAATGCCAAATCTTAGAGCCAAACCCTTGAGAAGTCTAGCACTTTAATACTGAAAGATTTAGATCTCTACTTAAACTGTAGAAAACCCTTTTTATTTTCTGATACAAGCATCCTTTAAATCTAGAACAGTGGTCTCCTTGCCCTCTTGACTTTAATCACAAAATTCATTAATGTGGTGTTCTATTTCAGGCCAGATCTTCAACACTAATGTAAAAAAAAAGCTGCCATGCAAATCAGTAGCAAGAACATGTAGGACATAAGGGAACTAATTATATTTCAGTTTCACGTTGGTAGTTGTAAATTGTTTCTGTATCCTTTAAACTTTCAATTTAATGAATTCTGTTTACATTTTAGTCCCAGAGGTAGAAGGGGAAACAGACAGCATTAGTGCCCTGTGCTCTCAGATCACCAGTGCTTTCAGCACACCATCAGAAGATCCTTTCTCTTCGGCCCCCATGACAAAACCAGTGACAGTAGTTGCACCACAGTCTCCTGCCTTTCAAGGTTTGTGATTTCTTTGGGTGCTGGATGAGGCTTGAATGCACATAATGTTGCTTTCTAGTAACACATGGTCTTAATTTCTTGTGCAAGTCCTGTTACCAGTATTTTGGGTGAATGCATCCTGCTTTATTCATCTTGTCTGTTTAATTTTTCTGTGGTTTTGTTTTTAACAACAAGTTCATGCACCTACCACACGATAGTTACCTCTAAAAGTGACTGGCTTTGAGGTAATGGCTATTTTATCATTCTGCCTCCTGAACTGCATAGGAGTGTGTCATAGGAACCAAATCTCGCAAGGGAAGGGATTTTGTGCCACCACGATTACTGTTTTTTACACAAATTCTTAGACAAATAAGGTGTGGAAAAACGCCAGCTATAGAACTCATAGCAGCCATTGGTATTCATTTCACTGCTATGCTTTTATAGAAGTTGTGTGAAAAAAGAACCTCTCCGTGTTAAATGTAGTTATTGTTACTTTGTATCTACAAAGTGTTCTTTTAAATCTAAAATTAACTGTACAATAACTATGGTGAGCCATATCTCTTCTTATAGAAACAACAAACTTAACTTCAGTCAGTCATCAGAACTCAAGGCCTCCTAACGGACATCAAAATCCACCATCCCATGATTCTCTTAATAAGTGTTGGCTTGGTGAAATGAAATTTACTACCTGTATTGACTGTCAGTCCAGTTTGGCTAATTACACAAACTCCTGTCATGTGGAAGTGTCTAAAAGTGTTGTATGTTGATAGGTACGACCTGGCCCACTAATACTCCAGTCACGTGCATGCCTTGCATGAATTAATCGCACTGATGTTGTCTGCTCCCATTTTAGTTAATGGCACTGCCTCTGCCTTCTGTGTGCTTGCTGCTAAACCATCCCAAGCTGCTGTAGTGTCCACAGCTATGCCAGTTCGTGAAACCAATCCTTGGGCTCATGCTCCTGCTGCTAATACTGGAGCTGCAGCCGTGGTCGCTGGTAAGATTGGAAGTAGCTCCGGTGCATTGCTCTAAGAACTTGGATCGAAAGCATGATTGAGCCCCTGAGACAATTGTCAGTGCCACTTAATGGCAAGTGGAAGGAACAGGAACAAAAGCCGGAAGTAGTAGCGTTTTGCACGAGTGGATGGAGGGAAGTGATGAACTTGCTGGTGCTAGGTCTGTAACCTGGACTGATTCTTATTTTGGCAGCATTTTCTAAAATCAGTGCTTAAAAAGGAAGTAATGAAGTTGTATGCAAATTTGTGTGTATAAAAGGGAAAGAATCTTTGTGTACCCAAAATAATATTTGTGTGTTCTTTTCACTAATGTACATAAGGAGGGATTAAGTTGGTTGCTTAAAGGCTTAGAGATTCATTTCTTCCGTTTAGTATGTTTAGACTGTCTCTCCAGGCCTTCTCTGCACTGTGTAAGGTGAAATGGTCAGCCATGTGGGCACACGTGCTAGAAGGCTGCAATCTGAGTTACTGCATGTCGTGGTGTAAGCGCCACTCCACGAGAGAAACTTCGCTAGTGAAATACTAGATTCTGCTTGGCCTTGTAAGAGCACCAGACTTTGTGTTGTAAAACAGTTTCTTAGACCTTTGTCTTCCAAGTCCACCAGTCCTGAGCTGTGCATTCAGAAACTGATACTTCCCAGTTAGAAGGATTAGTGATTATGGACTAGATCATTGCCACCAAGTTATGAGTACAGGCAGCAGCTTTCCTGCATACCCTAAAGTCTTAGATGTCTGCTGTGAAGGAAAAACCCCATAAATCTGTATTTAGTGAAGAAGCGCTTACCTACCTCATCTTGACGAATGTCTTCCTAGAACAGAGCAGTACAGTGGATGCATAAAGATGCTTCAAATGGTAGGAGCATCTTTCATTCATGTCAGGAGGAGGCCTGTGTACACCCTCCAGTCTTTCTAACTAGTAAAAGGATGAGGAGTGGAAATATTAGTGACTTGCCCATGCTTTCCTTCCCAGGCACCGAATGGAGCAGCACCTCCTCAGGTGCGGCCTCACCAAGTCTCTTCCAAGGAAATCACAGACGTACTCCCTCAGAGGCAGACCGCTGGTTGGAAGAGGTCTCAAAGACTGTCAGAGCCCAACAGCAGCCAACCTCAGCCCCAGCCCCACAGCCACTGCTCCAACCTCCTCCAGCAGCTCCAGCCTCCCAGTCAGCGCCAGCCTTCCCAGTCAGCACCTTCATTGCGCCTCAGCCTGTGCCGGTGGGCGTGGTACCGCCCATGCAGCCGGCATTTATTCCAGCTCAGCCCTATGCTGTAGCAAATGGGATGACCTATGCAGCCCCAAGCGTCCCTGTGGTTGGGATCACACCTTCCCAGATGGTGGCCAACGTCTTTGGTACTGCCAGCCACACTCCAGCGGCCCACCCGCATCAGTCCCCCAGCCTGGTGAAGCAGCAGTCGGCCCCTCAGTACGACAGCAGCAGCAGCAGCGCCACTGCCAGCCCCTTCTTCCACCCGCCCGCGCAGCACAACGGCTCCGCCGCCTTCAACGGCGTGGAGGGGGGCAAGTGGGCCGCCGAGGACAAGCATTCGCAGCCCCCCGCGCCCGCCCCGCAGGTCGACCCCTTTGAGGCGCAGTGGGCAGCTCTGGAGGGCAAGGCAAAGCAGCGCACCAACCCCTCCCCCACCAACCCCTTCTCCAGTGACCTACAGAAGACATTCGAGATCGAGCTTTAAGCGGTCCTGTGGGGGGCAGATAAATTGTACATTAGGCTAGAGGGATAAAGGGAGCAGAGGGGACTGTTTCTGATCAGTTTGCTTTGATAATCCCAACGGTCCCTTCAAACAAAAATGGGTTAGAAAGAGGGAGCAATTATGGGGAGGATGGAAACGCGCAGAGAATTTAATGCGCGGTTCTTAAAAGGAATCCTGGAGCCACCCCGGTCTGCATTCCCTCCTCTCTTGGAAAGTCAAATGGAGCGAAGAAAGGCACCCGGTCCCAAAGCCCGTTCTGCAGAAACATCAATCATCTCACAGAAAGGAAGGCAGATGTTTGTACCTGTGTCCTCCTGATGCCCTGCAAGCCCTGGATGTTCCCCCTCAGGGAAGAATTGGGTAGGGTGGGGGGTGGATATGGGTGGGATGTTGTCACCTTAGCAAAAGCTAGGTTTGTGGAAAAAGTTGAGCTTCCATTTTGAGTAACAAAGTGAATATTATATGTAAAGAATAAAGTAAAGCCAAAATCTTTATTTTTATGCATTTAGAATATTTTAAATAGTTGGATATTAAAAGCTGTATGAGTTGTAAGTAATCTTGCCAAAGGTTAAAAAACAAGGGGGTTGGATGTAAGAAATTGTACATAAGATTGATTTATCGCTGATTCTTATAGTAAGTAATATTGGGGGGGTGGAAAAAGGGGCTCTAGCTTGTTCTTGTATCTGTTCATTGTAAGTAGCATATTGCAACAACAATCACAACCAATAAGTCATTATATCGTAGTTTTAAATAAAGAAAATTAAAGAACAGTATTGTCATGGTTTGAAAGCCATGGGGAGAATTTACTGTTTTTTATTGGAATCAGTCTACATATTCTATATAGTATGGATTTTTTTCCTTTCATTTATTGCTGCAGTTTCTTTGTCTTAATCTATCGGTTCTAACACTACTGTGACAACTTACTGTCATCATATCTACATCCTGGGGCTGCCTGGGAAACCATTTTATGTTTGTCTGTCAGTAGTTCTTAGAGGTTTTTAACTTTGGTTTTATTTTTTCCCACTGATTTGTGAAACCTTGTGGTTAAGGCTGCAGCCGGTCCAGGTTCTGCCTCTGGTGACTTGTGAAAACCATCTCATTTTAACTTTACTTTTAAACTTTGGCCTTACAAGCAAATGTAAGTTATATATATTTGTACTGATGATTTATAATCTGCTTTAACAGAAATAAATGTTGGTGGTAGAAGCACTGTCTATGAGAGACTTATTTCCCACCCTAATTCAGTTTCAGCATTTGCCCTTCTGGGTATCTTCTGTCTTGTAAAGTGGATGTGGAAGAGCACTGCTTGCTGACCTAGCAGCCTAAGAATTTTATCTTAACACCTCTCATTTTCTACAACCTGTTAGGTTGCACTAAACTTTGAATTTCAAAATATCCTTGTGATGCATAAACACTTAAAGCTCTAAAATAGAGGCCTTTACTGAAAACATCAGATTCTGGCTTTGCAGGGCTGTATTTTCTATCACTGAATATTTACAAAGAGACAATTCAGTAACATTCAGTAATGGCAAAAAGGAAAACTCTTTCTTTCCCCTGCTATTAAAAAGAGCCATTTGAGATGATGATGATGTATGTTCACCTCTTTTACATTCTTCCAGTGAGTTGATATCGACCCTGTTATTGTGACTGGTTCTTACCACATTCTTATGGGCACCACGTCAGTTTAGACCCAAGGAAAAAAGTCAGACTCCATAACCTGAAGGGGAAGAAACACTCCCTTTGTTAGCCCTCAGATCTGAGCTTGCCAGCAGTTTCCATTTCCAGGCAAGTGCAAAGAGTCTTACCGTGACAGTCTAGAAAACAACAACTTCTGACGTTACAGATTCTTACCTGTGTTCAGTATGGTATGAATAATAATGCAAGCACTCCCTGTGGGATTTGAGTTGGTGTCAATGCTTTTTTCAGCTTTCAAAAATCAAACAAGTATTTATAGACATTTACAGTAGGAAAGAAAGCAGTTAGTTATGTATCTTTCACAGTAAGGGCCCCAAGATGAAGCTGAAAATAGCCCAGTGTAGCTACACCCTTCTCCTGCCCCGGAGATAAGCACTTCCTACAACCCATTGTTTAGGGAAAAAAACGAACATCTTGATTCTCACATAAAAAAGTAAACCTTGAGTAGGTGATTAAGGGGTACTACAGAGAGGGAGAAGCTGATCTTGTCAGAAGAAATGCAAAGATCCTTTAGTTAACTTGATGGCATGGATTTACAGCAGGGAGCTGCATGCCTGTCAATCCCACCCTTAGTGCCACAGTAGTGCAGCTGAAAGGAGGTCAGCATAAACTCTCCACTAGCCAAAGTGCTTCCAGTGTTAAAGTCCTGCCCATCAGCAGGCAGGGGGCTGTTACAGCCCTCAGGAGTCTGGAGAAAGCACTTCTTGGCCCCATCTTACATAACCACAGAGTTTAAATGACAGCTGACTACACAGAATAGTTAAATATTCTAAAAATAGAGCCTCTGACATCTTAGAAAGGGATTTTATAGAACTGGCTACTTACTCTGGGACAAAAGGGTCTGACACATCCACAATCCACTTCTAACCATGTTCCTGGGCAGAGCCTGACTACCCCTTGATGCCACATGTGGAACAAAGAGGGCTTCAAAATGACTGGCATTTACAGAGTCTCTGCTTGGTCCCTGGTCTCCAAAGGCAAAAATCGTATCATATACTAAAATGGTAAAATATCCCATACAGACACACAGAGAAAAAGGTGCTGGTCTGAGATGTTAAATGGATAAACATGTTCAAACACAAATGGATGTTTTCAGGACCATCTCATTGTTTTTAAATATCCAGTGATTTCAGACCTTATACTGTAATGCCTGCCCTGCAGTCCAGCAGAGGAAATTTTCCCTAATCAAATTAAAGAGTCTTAAATGCAAAATAAGTATTTTTGTCTTTCCTAGCAAACAGAATCTATCAGACCACAGAAGGATCCAGCCCCAAGTAGCTGTGACTGTCACCTGTCTCTCCTGTACTGGACTGCTTGATTTGTTCACATCCCAGAGCAGTGTGTCCAGTCCTGAACCATACCTGTGCTGATGAGAGTGCAGTAATTAGGTCAGTGATTCTTATTTTTAGGTCCATGTGAACTGATTCACTGGGTTTAGAGTACAAACCAGTTCTAGGCTGTCAACCATGGCAATTTACAGCTAAGTTTTGCTGCAGTCCTGAGTCAGGACTGAAGGAGAGGAGAGTGGTGTGAACACAGTGCTAATTTAGCTGCATTTCTTAAAAACCTTGAAGTAACACAAGCAGAAGACAAAAGTAAAAAAACCCAATCCTCCATCCCCCCAACCAAAATATCAACATCTACACACCAGTTTATACCTACATCTATGCAAATAATACATGGGTAATGTTGCTAATAATTATGATCAACCCTTCCAAGTCTAAAATGAGGAAGAAGGGGACTGTCAGGACTGATGCTAGGGTAGAACAGTAGTGTGGAGGCTGCAAAAGAATCCTTTTGCTCAAAAGTAATTCCATTTTGAGGTACTGAAGATACCCAAGGCCTTTCCTGGTTTAACATGATATAATCATAATATAATTTCACCTCCCCCCCCCTAATGCTTGAGATTTTCAGAGCCCCAGATGCACACTTGTTGCCACTCTGTGTTGGTCTTGAAATGAAGGATGCTTTTCAGCTACAGCTGCTCTGCATCTGGAAGTCCTACCTTGTTAGCCTGTAGCAGCAGGCATCAGCCCAGGCCACATGCAGAGCCAGGCTTTCCTGGATTTAACTGAGACTAGAGCAGATCCTTGGGAGGTTTGTTCTGGCAAGTGAAATGCCCCTACACACGTATTTCTATGTGTTTATTATTAGCCCCTGCCCAAAGTCAGCACGTCAGAACAGCACAGTTCCGGCTCAGGGGAAAAAGATAACCTGCTGAGCCTTCCTAGAATGAGTGCTGCTTTAACTGCAGCATCTCAGAACAGGTAACGGTGTTGGTATATTCATCTAAATTACCCCTAGCATTCAGGAAGGGCTAAAAGTAGTTTTCTGTTTTGTCTTAATCTTTCTGTGAAGCCTTGCTTCTGCATTTCACTCCAAAGCTGATTGCAGTCAAGTAGAAACCAAACTGACCCTACTAGAAATTTGTCTAAGGTCTGCTGGAATAAAACAGCTACAGTATCATGACATTACAGCTGCATCCCAAGAGCCAGTAATCTCCTAGGACCTGAACACTAATTTTATATGCATCATGCTCTTTCTCGTGGCCACAGTCCTTTGCATTTAGATGGAAAGTGCTTCCCAGGAGCACTTGTTCAGCAATGCTCATCGGAGGAGCAAATGTTCATGGCTCATTAGTGCTTCAGTTGAAGTGGTTCAGGCCCATCTTCAAACACTTCAGAGATAATGTTTTTAAGAGCACTTCTCTCTTGCTTGTATGAAGAATTGGTCTCTCCCTCTTTCATGCTGGTCATCTGCCTTCTCTAGTCACATCATCCTTACATCCCAACTATCATCTGGTTTCTGTGAATGACAGCAACTGCTCTTAAGAGATGGATCAGGTACAGCAAGGCATACAGGAGAAAAGGAGTTTACAATAAACCTGAGGGTGGTGGGTCTCCCACCTTTGAGCATTTACACTCACTACACGCTGTTCAATTCACCCTCTTGAGCTTTCCAGCAGGGCAGAGTTCCTAGAACTGTCCCATGCAGTAAAAGAACAGAGTTGAGACCTCCAGTCTTGTCATGGGTCACCGTGGCCGTGGCTGTCACCCGCGGGCGTGCGGGGGGCTGCCCTGGGGCCGGTGGCGAGCGCAGCTGGCGCAGCAGAAGCTGGAATAGTACTCGTTACCACAGAGCTGGGCCTGCAGGATCAGGTCACAGTTGGCAAGGTGGGGCTGGTCCACGCACTCTCTGCTCAGGTCCACAATGTGACTCACAGTAGCTGCAGCCAAGCAAAGGGTGAATCAGCTGTAAATTTATCCTCAGATTGTTATTCCCTCCCAAAAGACACAGCACATTCCTGCTTCCTCCACCCCACCATTTCTAAATTTAGTCCAACATCGAGAAGGACACAATGAGTTTCAAGATGAAACAGACACCTCTGGTGAGATACAGGAGGAGAATGCAGTTTCCAGGGAGAGGAGAGACTACTCTACCTACCCTCTATGTAAAGATAGCTGGATGGTGTCCAAAGTCCAACTACAAATCATGCAACCATTTGGTCAAGCAACTATGGCATTTTGGCCTCAGGAAGTTAATTAGGCTCCCAATGCCCCGGTCTGGGGGTGTTTCCAGCATCCTGCTTTTCTGTCCACGGAAAGCAGGGCTCCTGTGGCAGCATGACCCAGAGGCTCCTGCTGCTCCCCAAAGGCCGAGGCTGTGCTGGGCTGGCGCACACAGTGGGTGTGCTGGCGGCCAGGGGCTGGCACTGTGCTGGGAGAAGCAGGAAGGCTGGGCTGTACTCACTGCTAGGCCGGCTCCTCAGCACCTTCACCTCCGAGCTGGCGCTGACCGAGCTGCTGCTGCTGTAGGCACTGCATGTGTAGGATCCCTCGTCAGCCTCTTGGACGTTGCTTATAGTCAGGCTTCCATCCTGGGACAGGTGGATGTGGTGGCCATCCCCCCGCATAGGAACTCCGTTCCTGTGGTGAAAATCAAAATATTTCACTATTGCCACCCAGGGGTGCTAAAGGAGCTCCCTGTGCTCTTTGGAAAATGATGTTCTGTGAAAGGGGTGAATTTTTACCAGTTCAGCAGGAAGGAAGAAATCTTTTGCACAACCTGGCCCTGCAGTTGGGTGGTAACATGAGCCTGAGCGAGTCTGCATCCGTTGCCCAGTGTCTGCGTGGGAGGTAGCTGTGTCTGTGTGCTCTGTGCAAAGACATTGCCCATTCTGCTAGCACACATTCTTGAGGTTTGAGGAACTAAGAAAAAATCCAACGTGCCTTTCCCTCTCTCCAGGCTGTGGTCTGGCAGTACTTGTTTAGCTGGCATTGATAGCAGCACATATTGCTCGATGAGCATATAGGGTAGTGAACAATGTGTCTTCTTTCCTCTCCCTTTAAAAGTTTGTTTAAAAAAACCAGCAAGATTGTGTCTGTTCAGTTCCTCCTAGAATAATCTGTGCCCAGCAGGAAAACTGCCTGAATTGTGAACTCTTGGTTACCAACGAAATAAAATTTCTTTCACTGAAAAGGGTTTCATTCCAACTCTAAAACATGCATCATTTTGTTAGGTCAAATATCAAACTTACGTATAGAAGAAAAGCTCTGTGTGTGAGATGGCCCACTTCAGTCCTAACCCTTGGAATTTCAACATTTACCCGTCCATCTCTCTGGATAGTTTGTAAGAAGGCTCCAAAGCAGAACTGATTATTTTCAAACAGGAAAAACAATCCTCACTAAACACTTGCACAAATTCAGAGTTTCCTGGTAAACTATCAAGATAAGAGGACACAGCTTTTCACTTTAAAACGCTTCTTAACCTCCTTTGCTCCCATTGACAGTAAATGGAGAGAACTGTTGCTATGGGAAGCTGGGAGAAGAAGGTCTAAAATGTCTGTCACAATTAGGCAGAGAGGGTTTTTTAAGAAGCAACTAAAGCTTTTCCTCTGATTGCTCATTTTAGTTCATGTTATTTTCATGTCACTAGTTTTCCAGCACAGAGCCCTTCTGAACTCCATGAAATCTTACTTTAACGTCTGATTTTCTCCTTATTTGACTGGAACATGAACTTGCTGACCCCCACACCCCACAGGGATCTTGCCTAGGATTTTTGGGTAGCATCCAAGTTGTTTTAAGAAAGGGTAGGTGATACTAGTAGGGGCTGATAACTGTGGTATCTGCCATACCTGGCAGGCACCCTGCATTAGTATTTGGAGGGTAAATAATGAGGTTTGGGAAGAGAAAGAAAGGGAGGTTCTATTTCATTTTTGCTCACCTTGACCACCTTATATTCACATTGTTGCCAGTCACTGTACAATGAAGCTGAGCAGTCCCTCCCTCAGGTACCGTGATGCTTGGCAGAAGACCAGTGATCCTCAACTCTCCTGGACCAGAAGGGAAATCATCACTAGCAGGGGAACTATGCCACCCTCCCCGTGGGAGTAGGAGCATTCCCTCATGGTAAAAGTCCAACACATCCCATAATGACCTACAAGCCCCTGGGCCTTGAAACAGCATGTTTGAGGCCGCGCCGTTGCTGCTCTGGGGAATGTGGATTTCCTAGGACTTTGGCCCAAGAAAGGACAAGTAACAGAGGTCTCAAAGAACTTTTTCCTCTGGCTGGACACATGCATGTCACACGCACAGAAGAACCATCTCT
Organism: Urocynchramus pylzowi; assembly: GCA_013397555.1. NCBI lineage: Eukaryota > Metazoa > Chordata > Aves > Passeriformes > Fringillidae > Urocynchramus > Urocynchramus pylzowi. The sequence continues at coordinate 2,918,407 of VZRH01006604.1, forward strand.
TTAGTTGCTCTTGCTCTTATACTCATCCCACACCAGTGTCCCAGAAACAAGGCCCTGAGAGTCACTCTTACTGTGCTTGTCAATCGCCTTTCCCAGCTGCTTGAAGCACCATGATATACTGGACACGTGCAGATGACCGCTGGGTAAAACAACTCATTCTTCCCTTGCCCTCAGGATGCCTGTTAAACGCTAGGTGTGAAGCAAAGGGGCACAGCCAGCAATGGAACCCGCTCTGGCCCTGCCCAGCCTTCCCTGTTTCCACTCCTGTGCACACGAGCCGCGCGCGCTTCCACCCACCCAGTACCTAGAGGTCGGAGCAGGACCTGGCGCTGCTCGCGGTCACGTCCATTGGAGGCGAGGCAGGTGAAGAAGCCGACGTCCTCAGAGCTGACCCTGCTGATCACCAGGGCCCCGTCCGACTGCGGCCTGTGCCTGGGGAACACAGCCAGCATGTCCCCCAGCCCGTGCTTGGGTCAGGATGGGACTCCAGCCAGCAGAGATGAAGCTAAGCCTCATGCACAACCTTGTAGTACCACTGACCAAAGGTTTAGCAGCTCAAATGCTTCAGGGGTTGTAATGCAACCCTTAGTCCTCAAAACCCAGCAGTGATGCTGTAAGACTCTGGAAAAACTTGCTGCTAGAGCAGATTTCTGGGAGCAGAGAGAGGGGAGAGCAGCACCAGTAGCTGTGGAAGTTCACTGCAGATGCCCTGATCTCTCTTTGTTGTGAACCTCTGCCCTTGCTCACTGACCAGCTGGTTTTTGGCAAATTTGCTAGCCATGTGTTCTTTTTCTGCTAACCTTGTAGCTGAATAAATTTGAGCCCTGGCTCACTTGTAGACCCTGTGTCACAGCTGTTCTCTCAAGGGTTCAACATTGAAACTTCCATCTGGGAGGGAGGGAGGACAGGGCAGGCCAGCAGTCCGGCCTGGCCCTGATGGAGGAAGCTGGACAGCACAAAGCCAGACAGACCCTCGCTGCATGGCCAGCAGCTCTGTTCTCTCATAGAGGAGACAGGGAAGGAAAAGCAAGGAGGAGGCTCTTCTCATGAACGGTTGGAGCCACCTGGAAGCTCACCTGGGAGAGGAGAGGGGCTGCCCATCTTTCTGCCACTCAATGGTGAGAGCTGGTGATGCTTCCACTGTGCAGGGCAGTCTGACTCTCTCCCCAACATTGGCCTCCACTACTGTGGGCTCGCTCTTATCCATTTTCAACCTGCAAAGTTCACAAGCACAGCAAAAGATGTAGAAACTTCCTTGTCTTGCTCAGCACTTGACCTTCAGCACGAGGCTTTATCAATCACATGCCTTATTTTTTGCCTCCAAAGGCAAAGGGAGGTCTCTGTACTCCCATGAGACCTCTGATACTTGCCATTACCAACATTCACTCCCAACATTCAGAAAAGAGCAGCCTCTATGAAATCCTGCTCTAGTTCAGCACAGCTGGGTGCTGCACTCCTGTCAGCCAGCTTAATTTCCAGATAGCAACCCTTATAACAACCCTCTGGATAACAGCTGAGGAGGCATTAACAATGCGAGCACATGGCAAACAGTACAAAGTCCTAAAGAGGGCACCGAGCAAGCTTCCCCTTGGGTGCTTCCCTGGCACACAAAAATGAGCCTTTTTAGGGTGTGAAAAGCCTATTGCAATCACCTGACTGCACAAGGTCCAGGAGCTGGTCGTCCACTTCATGCAGCAGAAAGGTTGAGGTCATGTCCTCATAACACTCATCTCATGTTCTTTGCTCCCTTATAACTACAGCTAAACACTGCTTTAGAAGGGAACTAAACCATGATGTTCCTACAGTTAAATAATACGTCATCTACCCTCCCCCCATTCTATGACCTGAATTCTTGATCTCAAAAAATAAAACCAAAGAGCCTTAATTCAATGTTCTTAATTCAATGAATCACTTATTACTGCTTTTAGGCAGAAGCAGCTAAGGAGATTGCTGCAGAGTTCAGCAAATTGGCTGGGTTTTAGGCTGTAAACTCAAAAAAAGAGAGATCAGATCATGGCCCTATTTAATCTGGAATCCCAACATGCTTCATTTAAGGCAAAAATAATTTGTCCCCCTTTATTTCTGTGGGGCCTAGAAGCAATAAAAGAATATGCAAGATGCAACAAAAAATGCCAGTGTATGAGGAGACAGTTTTGAGTCAAACTGGTTCGTTCACAAAACATTTTAAATTAATTAGTGGAGGCTAAAGGAGCTGAAGTTTTCTTCAACATACATATGTCTATTTTGTGCTAGTTAAGCAGCTCCCATCTGCTTTGCTTTTTTTCAGAACAGATTTCTCTTTCTGCCTGCACTAACATGAACAGCTAAGGATGCTGCCTCAAGACTTCTTTTGTTTAAGCCCAGCTCCTTTGCTGCCAGCTTCCCTGTGCATCTTTTCTCAGAGTATGCTTCTTTCAAGAAATCCTTGGGGAGGACAGAAGACAGCTTGCGACTGGGATCTTCTCCCGTTCCTGTTGTCAGCAGTTCAGTACTGCGTGCTTCCCAACTGTGCCCTGGAACAGCTGACCCAGGACCTTTGCAGTCTTTGGCTTTTCTACATGAAGAGATGCCATATGGTTCATCAGCTGGGCACGGTGGACAAACTGTTGCTGTAGGTGAAGGTACCTGTATGAGAGCCGCTGCCGCACAGAGGAGCCGGCTGCCTGCACGAGCTGCCTGCCTCTGGATAACCCTCGGCGCTGCTGATGTGCCTCCTGAAGGACCCGACCTCTCTCACCCTCGGCCAGAACACTGCTCTGGTACTCTATTCAAAACAAAATGCCACATGTGAATAAAAGGACACTGCTTACTGTGACCTCTTGCGTAGGGTTTCTGAGAGCTTGCTGAACTGGAGCCAAAGAGCCCTTCAGCCATCTGCTTTTTGGCTGACTAGTGCAGTAAACCTGCGCTGTCTACTAATGAGAGTCATAGACCTGCAGGCAAGCAATTTTAGACTCCTTTTCCTACTCTTTCAGTGAACATGTTGCAACATCCCTTAGGCCACAGTGCCTTCTGCCCCATGTGCCATTGCTGTGACAAAGCACACTTCAGAGATTGAAGGCTACAGGGTGCCTTTCTGGGCCAACTTTTGAGACTAGTCATTCATTTTTTTGGTTTTGTTTCTGAAATAAGGCACATTTTTCAGAACAGGGAATTATTTGTTACCCAGCAGGGAACTATTTGCTGCCCTGTTTGGGCAAAGCACAAAACATAAATGCACCAGCAATTATGTTTTGGATCAGGCGGCAGCTGATGGCTCTCAGGGAGGAAGACATGCTTGCTGTGATAGAAACAGGGGGTTTATCATGAGGTAACACCGAAAGAGACCCTGCTGGCAGCAGAGGAAGTTTCCTCCTGCAGCTGGCTTTATTGAGCCTGTGCTCAGTAGCCATTAATGAGGAGCCCTTAGTTACCACTCCGGTCCTGAGCAGAAGATAATTCACCTGTGATCTGCAGCTGAATCTGTCGGCTCTCCGTCCTGCCGTCAGAAGTGAGGCACGTGTAGGTGCCCGCGTCCTCGGGCTCGACGTGGCTGATCACCAGGGAGCTGTCGGACTGGTAGGTGTGCCTGCAACACGGGCGGGAGCGCTGCTGCCCCGGCCCCCACGGCAACCCGCCAGGGCACCGCGGCCAGCCCGGGCCGGTGTGACGCAAACCATCCCCAAGTAGTGCCCTCCCCGGCTCAGAAAAAACCAAAACCCTGCTGACCACAGACGGGTCATAGGCAGGGGAACTAACTGCAGCAGAAAGGAGGTCAGGAACAGAGAGGAAAACTGAGATGGAAAACAGGGAACTGCTTTCAGTAACCCTCTCCCATTAAAAGGCAAACTGCTCTTCCAGGGGGGAGCTTGAGTCCCAGCAGTCAACTGGGAAAAGCTAACAGAAAAGCATAACTAGGCTTTTCTTAACTGTGATTTTCATAACACAAAAGGACTGACTGGCTCCAGACTCTTGCTGGAAACAGACTTCCCAGGAAAAACAGGTTTATAAGTAGTTTAAAAAACAATTGTGCCTGAGATTTTCAGCCAGAGGAACTCTGGGTTATTAGGCTGCAAGTTTCACCCCCAACTACTGACTTCATGCTGCCCCAAGATGAACCCAAGAGAAGCAATATTTTTCTGCATCACTACCCACATCAGCCTCCACCAGTGCCTTCCACCAGTGTTACGGGACAGCACTTGCTCTGCCCCATGACTCTAGCCAACACCTCATTACTGGTGTAGACTGTACCTGTTTCTGCTATGCACAGAGCAGGTGGACAGTAGATGAATACAGGGGCTTCTTTATTTCTTTTTTTTTTTTAAAGTGTGCTGGTTGTGGCTGGTATAGTGTTAATTTTCTTCACAGTAGCTGGTATGTGGCTGTATTTTGGATTTGTGCTGAAAACAGTGCTGATGTTTTCACTACTGCTGAGAAGTGTTTACACCAAGTCAAGGCCTTTTCTGCTTCCCCCCCCCCCCGCCAGTGGGCTGCGGGTGCACAAGAAGCTGGGAGGGGACACAGCTGGGACAGCTGACCCTGACAGACCATAGGGATATTCCATACCATATGGCATCATGCTNGCCTGCCCGTGGGAAGTGATGAATGAATCCCTTGTTTTGCTTTGCTTGCACCCACGGTTTTTGTTTTATCTTTTAAACTGTCTTTATCTCAGTCCATGGATTTTCTCTGTTTTACCCTTCTGATTCTCTCTCCCATCCCACCAGGGGTGAGTGAGCAGCTCTGTGGGGCTGAGTTGCCAGCTGGGGTGAAACTATGACAGTCCTTTTTGGACTGCATATTTGGCACTCTGCCCAGCAAGGAGCCCATCTGCTCTACAATGAAGGGATCTGAGCTCACCTGTCAGAGGAGACTGGTCGGCTGTTCTTCAGCCACTCCACTCTGGAGAGTGGGGACACGCCTGTCTTGCAGACCAGCTGGATGTTTTGTCCCACAGCTGCTGTCACAAGAGAGGGCTTGGCTTCCTCCAGGATTGTTCTGAAAGAGAAGGTGATTCCATTGGCAATTCTGCTGCCCTCTTCACCTCTGTGTCCTCTCATGTGACTCTGGATGAGTTACAGCCACAAGGCAAAGCAGGACCAGCTGCCCATTCAGCTTTGAGCAGATGCAGTGGGCAACATGGGGAGCCCTCTTCTATACTGCAAAGGCTGCTCTGGACAGACTGAATGCTACAATATCTCCTGGAAGAAAGCCCTGTAACCCCTCTCTTCTGAAGGAACAAGGTACAGCTCAGCAGACAGACAGATCCAGTGCAGACATGTTTAGATCTAGCTCTACACACTCCTGATTTTCAGGGTAACACTGTCTGGATCTTGACCCAAAGTCTGCATCTTAAAAGTCTTCCCTAGAACAACCCACTGCTGCTCCATGCAGTGCTGAGGTAAAGGCTCTGAAATCAGAGTGTCAGCTAAATGTGTTGGTCAGAACAAGAAGAACACCTATGGATTCTCATTTACAGTGTAAGAAGGCCTCCCAGACAGAGGCCCCAGGATTCTGCAGTCTTTTCACACATGATACTTCAGTACTGTCAGAGACCAGGGAGTGTGTGAGGACAGAGACGGCAGGTAATTCCAGGGCCTGAATAACAGTGACTTGATTTACCAAGGGGCCACATGTGTAGCTAATCCATCACATGGTATTCCCAGCTAGCTAGTCCCAGCTGGGGCAACATTTTCACTCCAGAGAAAGCTGCACTGATGCTTCACAATGAGCTGGCAGAACAGGGGGGAGGGGTGGATGGAAATCATCACCTGTGCAGAGCCTGTGCTGGGAACAAGTCTGCAGACTCCTGGTGCCCAAATCCCTCTGTCACAGAAACATCTGCTCCGAAAGCTTCACGCCACTGCTTGCCTTCCCGGGGCAGCACCTGCTGGCCACTGCTGCTCTGCCTGTCCGAGGGCCCAGGTAGGGCTGTTTCCCAGGAGCGCAGCTGGCCCAGGCTGTCCAGTCTGCTTGGCTGGGTGTCCCAGCGCTGGCTCTCCAGCACGCCAGTCCTTGGCAAGGCCTCTGGCAGCACGTCCCTCCTCCAGCTGCGGCTGTCTTGCTTGGGGAGTGAAGCCCCATAGGTTCTTCCTTCTTGGCTGTGACTTGCAGTCTCTCTTGTGGGTAATGGCTGCTGACCCTGAGCACGTCCTGTGTGAGAACTGGAGCCAGTCTGCTGGTGTTGCAGGGCTTCTGCGCCAGGAGAGGGCTGGAGCTCCAGCTGACTGACCTCCACAGAGCTGTGGCACGCTCTCATGCACTCCTCCTCCGAGGTAAAGCTGTTTTTGTTGCCGTGACAGCCGCCATACCAAAACCGGTTGCACTTGCCAACAACTCCCACAAAGTACCAGCGAGTGGTCCAGTTGGTGCAGGGGCCGTGGGCGCTGGGCAGCAGGCACATGACAGGGTAGGCTACCAAAAAGGGTGGAACAGAGGAGATGTGAGGGTCACAAAGCACAAAGGTCCAGGGGCTTCAAGCCACCTACCTAGATGATTTATCTGATAGCCCCGTGGGCAAAGGGCAGGTGGGAAAGTAGGACACCTGTGTGCCCTACCCAGCTGTGCTTTGAAACTGAGAAACCGCTCACATGTTTATTTTTGCCTCAGTTTTGCCTCTGATGGAAGAACCATCCTCAGAGACATTTTTGAATCTAGATACTAGACAGATGCTTTACAGCCTTGCTTGGAGAATTCTGCAACTGCAAAGCAGGCTCTGGGGCTTCCTCTCCTGCAAGGGGCACATGGCTGCCATTTGCACAAAGCAAGTGGCTTTAGACCCAGCTGTGAAGAAGACTCGTGCATTACAGAATACCCCTGCACACTGATATAAAGAGGAGCATGACCCAAGGTAGCTACAAACCCGGAGCCACGGTTATCACAGCCACATGCTGACAAACACTGGATACAGGGCTCTGACTGCAAGGGGCTTTGTCAAGCTGTGGCTCAGCTGAGAGGATCCAGAGTTTTCCCCTTCCCCAAGGCTGACCACAGGGACACCACCAAGCTGGCACCTCTGTACTGCAGCAGGAAAGCAAGGCCCTGCAGCAGCAGTGTGCCTGCAGAGGGTACAGCTGGGCACTAAAGGAGCAGAGATGCTTTTGCCCAGCAGCCCTCGTGTCCTCATAGCACAGCAGGCACTGGATTGAAATTTGCTGGCTAAGGGCATGCATGCTCTGAGCAACCCCTCCTTCCCCATGTAGTTCTTATTCCTCCCCTGTCCACAGGCTGACTGAAGATTGAGCACTGTCCTGAATCCTCAGGAGATCCCTCCTCCTTAATCTGGGTAATTAATTTGGAGCACTCCAGGCTGCATCAAAGTGTCTTCTCAGGGACAAACAACTCCTGAGTAGTGATACAGACTGACAGAGATCACACAAACACACTTCTGTCCAACTATCAGCAGAGGACAACAAGAATTTTTGCAGCAGCTGGCAGAGCTGAATCCTCAGGCTGCTTTTCTACACTCCCTCCAAGCTTCTGCTGCCCCAACCACCAGGCAGAAAGTTTCTTCAGAGAGATTATTTACTACATTTCAGAGAGAGCAGAGCCTCTACACAGAAACTTCTATATGCTACTGGACTCTTTTTATGTTTCTAAACCAATAAGCCAAAGCATCACTTACGGTAGTTGGGCCTGTTGAGACATCCTTCCCCTCGAGGACCTTTGGCTGAGGCGATGTTGTCAAAACAGCAGCCGTACATGGAGCCGCGGCACTCGCCCGAGGGGTGCTGCTGGGACAAGGCTTGGCTTGCCTTGGAGACAGGAATGGAAAGCCAAGAGTTATCCTCACACATGAGGACAGCAGCACATGCAAGGCACTGTGTGCAAGCTGTCAGCTGCACACAGCCAGCTGTTAGAGGCACCACCGTTTGCTTGTTTGCCTCCTAAAGGCTTTTGTCCTGGGAAGGGGTGGGAAACTTGGCTGTCAGCCATGGAGCCAGGGCTGCACTTCTCTGCAAGGCACACCTAAGCAGCCCAGCAGCAGGCCAGTTCTTATTGCTGCCACCAACAAGCACCCCAACCTATGGAAGGGATCATCTCCCCACCTTGAAGTAATTTGCAGAGTTGACAAACAAAAGCAATCAATGGAAGCCATGCTTTCCCATTTTTTCCCCCCAGAAACTGGATAGCAATTTTCTGACCAACAGAAATTTGATTACTCAGGATTATTCAATCAGGTCTAGTTAGGGTGGCCTTCTACTTCTCAGACATCTCTCCACCACCTGCTCTGTACCCTGCTTGTAGAGGATTGCAGGTGGATGCTCCAGACTGAACAGGAGCAAGGTGAGCTAAAGGGCCTGATGCCATGCCTTGAGTATTGGTTCCTCAGCATTACTGGCAGAGATGAAGCCCAACAGAATCCACAATGTGAGTTAGCAGGGTCAAATCTGAATCTTCGTATCTGATCAACTCCAAAAATGCAAAGAGCTTTTGTACTTACTGCTGGAGTGGTCACAGTGGGATGATCTTGTCTCGTTCGAATGTCACGGTAATGTTGTGGGCATCCAATGTTGTTTGGACCCTGGGCAGCCGATACTCCATCGGGGCAGCAGCCATACCTACAGACAGAGGGGCTGCAGTAGCACCTGACCTGCCCAGGCAACAGGCATGGGCTACAAGATTCAGGAAGGGCATTGCCAGGAAAGGCAATGCCTTCCTGCTCAGGCCTATCTACTTCCAGCTACCTGTTTTGGTGGCAGGTGCTGAAAGGGCAACCTCTCCCCAGAGGGCCTGACGCCAGAGTACGCCCATCTGGACAGCAGCCATGTGGGCTCTGGTGGCAGTCCTGGGAGCCAGTCCCTGCAGGGGGATCCTGAGACAAGCTGAGCCCATGGGAACCTGCGGAGCGGGACTGGGGCTCCCAGTGGACACCAAACAAGTTGATGCCGTGGTCTTTGGTGGATGGAATGTGCTGATTTCTTGAGGCACTATGGATCATGGTGTTCCCAGGGAGCATCCTTCCATCATCAGAATCTGAGGAGAGAACTCAAAGTATGCAGGTAAGCATGAAAATCTGGTTAGCTTTCCTCCTCTCTGCTCTCTTTCACCTGCCCAAGGCTACCTGGCACGATTTTCTGCACCACATCTAGGAGTGTCTTCTGGCCCACCCTTCCTGATCTGGCTGAGGTACTTTGCTCATTGCCTTGACCATTCTTCCTGCTGTCCCATGAGAAACCACGTTGCTGTGGTCCCTTCACACCATCCTTTCTTGTTCCTATGATCTGCTTTGGGCATCATTTCTTCCAGCCAGCACTGAAGTCATGCTGACAGAACCTGGGATCCATATCCTGTACAGAGTCTTCTGCATGGATAGATTCAAATACTGCTCACTGTTGGTGTAAAAGAATCTACATTTTGTCCCTGGCTCCTTGAGTTTCTAGGAGCCCATGAAAAAAAATGAGACACGAAGAAAAGAATGATCCCTCTCCCTACCACACCCTATTCCAAGTACCCCATCATCAAAACCCAAAGTAAAAAAATTCTTCCAAACCTGGGGCATGGCTGTTTGGGTTGTAACGTGTCAGCAAGGACTGGCGAGTGACATTGTATCCCATAGTGTCCTGCATACTGGGCACCTCTGCAAAGAGACACACACAAAATGGGTGCAGTTAGTTCAGCACTGTGCTCCAATAATTACTAATACATCCAGTAGTCAGCAGGAGACAAAAGTTGATGAAAATATTCCTGTTCCTCTTGTGTAATAGCTGCTGAGCAGCAATTGGATTTGATTGGATTGTCAGGACAAGTGACCTACAACGGGCAGGCAGACAAAAGTCAGCATTGCAGCTCTGACATGGAGACTAGACACAGACAAGAAGCAAAATGTTCTGAAAAGTTGTGACTCCTTTAGAGCCAGTCAACAAAGAGATGAGAGTTGGCTATAGTTTTTGCTACTAAGCCTGCCCAAGTTACCATCCTTCTGGACTGGGAGTCCTGGGATCAGTCTGCAGCACACACTAGATGAGCCATCACAGAATACTGGATTCAAAATGGACACACACCAAGGTTGTTTCCAAGCCTATTGCATACATTTCAAACAATTCAGGTACTGGGACTCTGAAGATGCTTTGTGCACATAACCTTGGCAAACTCACAGGATGGAGACAGGCAGGCAAAAAAGCTGAGAACATAAGCTGGTGCAGAGCTGGGAATTTCTATTCCTAAGCAAAAGCATGTTGGGAAAAGCTGGGTGTGCAGCAATACCACTCACGCTGTGGCAGGTAGCAGGGCTGTGTGTTGCAGCTGCCCAGGGTGGCTGGTTTCTGTGGCTGGATGGCTTTGCATGTCTCAGGACTGTAGAATTTGGAGTCACTGTCAGCACAGATGACCTGGCGTGTCCGGATGCCTGAATCGCAGCTCTTGGAACACTTGGGCACAGAGACAAAGCACTGAGCAGGCAGCAAAGGCTGAATGCAGAAACCCCACAGATCAGGAGTGGGGAACAGCTGCATGATTAGCTGCAGGCTGAGCACAGCTTCCTCCACCAAGACAGAGCAAACAATATTTCAACTGGAATCATCCGAACAATTAGAAAACCATACTTTAAACCATTTTACCAGATGTTCCACCCAGCCCTGAAGCATTAGGCTCTGTGACACACTCAGCCTGTAACATCCAGATGAGCTGCTGTTACCCACAGTGGTGTGTCAGGGAGCTGGAGAGAATAATTTCAGCTTGAAGGCATAAAGGCACCTCAATTCTCTGGGGATCCACCAGCTGTGGGTGGGTCAGTTTGCATTCAAGAACAACAAATTACAACTGGAAAGCAAATGAGTGGCTTTCTTGTAAGCAGCTAACTGGAGTATGCCTCACTGGAAGCAGTGAATGAGAGGGACCAGTGGGTCAGAGGAGGGGATAGCATGAGGTACCTGTGCAACCCACATGGCTCATGGCAAGCTCTATAAACATTAGGAGAGTATTTCTCTCTAATTCAGAGAGGCAGATAGGAGACCTCCTGATATCAGAAAGTCAGGAGGAAGATCAGATTAAGATATGAAACTTCTTTAGCGGTAACTAAAACTTGTCACACATCTCATGAAGAAGCATATGTAACACGTTTTAGCCCAGAACGAGCTGGTCTGGCTAGCACAGAAGTGAAAAAGTGTGTTTGGAAGTCACCTGATGCATTGGATCTACCCAAATCTGTATACCCTGACACTTTTCCCAGGTTGAAGACAGTCTGGCTTCCACCACAAAGACAGGATTAATCCATCTGAAGCCCAGTTTATGTGAATCATTACAAAAATGTACTTTAAAGCATATGACCAAGTGCAATGACCAGTTCTGAAGCCTACAGCTCCAAGCCACACTTGGGCTGAGAGCTGTTCTGTTGATCACAGCGATGGAGCAAAGAATTGAGAATAATCAGCAAGAGTGGATTGTTTCAGCTTATTGGCTGCATTTTGCCACTGCCACTGAAACGATAATCTCCCCTCAGAAGGATTTATTTTTGTAGCAGCTGCACACAAAGCGGGCATCAGATTAACTGGAGCATTACTAGTGCCAGTTACAACACAACTGTGAGCCAAGGGGCTGGTAATGAAGCAGTCCTTGCTCCCAGCCTCAGTCAATGTGCAGACTGCACGGATCAAAGCTTGTTTATGAGTAGCACAGAAATACAATCAGTAATTTTGGAACCGTGACAGCGAGGTGCTCACCAGACCCCAGTCTCCAACATGCCAGCCGATTTCCTGGATGCAGTTCTCCTTAAGGCAGGGCTGGGTGGCTGATGGCTTTGGCTCCATTAGACAAGCGAAGTCCTGAGCCTGGGAGCCCTGCTGCGTCCTGCAGGTCACAGTCCGGGTCTGCACTCCTTCCCCACAGCTGGCTGAGCACTGCAGAAAGGACCCAACTATTACAAAGAAGCACCTGGTTTCTTCTTGTAGTTCCAGGCTGGGCTCCCTATCATTAGAGCAGAGCACCATTTTGACTGCCTGAAACAACCAGCTATCATTAAAATAATTTTCTGGGGTGGGAGTTAGCAGAGTAGCTGTTTATGCTGTAGAGGAGACAATAAGGCATGGGAGCATGGGATAGGGTCTGGGAGATCTGGAGCTCACTGGATGATTTTGGCCTATTCGTATACTTACTCTTGATGTCTGTCTCCCCAAAGGAGATGTGAAGGATGAATTTAGAAAAATATCAGAAAAATGCCAGACACTGCAAAATACATTGAGAACAAATCATGGTAGAAAATATCTGGAAACTCATGTTATTTACATCTGATTAAAACCAATGCAAGGTGAAGAATTTTAGGGAAGGTAAAAGGTTAGTTTTTTATATTGCTCATGTCTTTTGTTTGAAGACCTTGTGCTCTATTTTTACAGCATGGAGCTGTGACAACTTCTATACCAGTAACTAGTTTGTGACATTTGCAACGCCCTCTTAAATTCACGGTGGTGTTTCCTGGAATCCAACCTACTTCTACATGAACTACCAAGGTGTCTTACGGAGAGCATTAACTTGGGGACAGTCTGAATCACTTCAGATGAGCTTTCCAGCTGAGTTTCAGCCATTCATTTACCAGAGTAATCTTTTAACTCAGAGTACACAGTTGCTTCTGAGAACCTTGGAATGAATTACTCAGGCATCAGTTTGTAAGAACATGACCCAAACAGCACTCTTACTCCACAACCCCAAAGTTCACACCTCACATCTCACAAGGTGGGGGGAAAGAGGGGGTGGAAGGACTTTCCGGTCTAGGCGATCATGCCTCAAAGTTGCATTTTGTGCTGTTGCACAACTCAGACAGGCTAAGTGCAACCACAAGATTGCAAATCAAATGTTGCAAGCATGTGTGTACTTCCTCTAATAGAGGAAAATTCACTTGTATTTTAGGGACTGAGTAAACATGCTCTTTATTTCCTAAGTCCTTGGAATGTAAGATGCCTTCTAAAAGCTGTCTGACTGAACTTAGCAACAGTTTGAGCTGTTTCCACTCCTGCAGATATAAATGCACACAAGCATCAAAAATGCACCACATGGCTGTGTTTGGAGAAGCTCTGTGCAGACACACAGCAAACAGCAGGTCACCAGTGTTTCAAGAGTATTGCTGTCCTGGCTGGTGATGCGAGGCAGCAAAATTCATGGAAATAACTAGCACAGGCAGAAGCCATGAGCTCCTGTTTCACAGAGGAGGGTGTGCTACTGCAGGTCCTCAGCTAAAGGACAGAAGCTCTCCTGCCGGCGCTCTGCCTTCACCAGGCCTGGCTCAGAAACCAAGCCAGTGCCAGGTGTGTGCGGGGGGGTCTGATAAAAACACAGATGTGCAGAAAGGATTGGCAGACCAGAGAAGAGAGAGCGTGCAATGAGGAGAGCAGAGGTGCAGGGACATGCACAGTTTTGAGGAACAGGGATATGTTCATAGGAGGGCTTCGGAGGGCTGCAGGGAGAAGTTCTGCAGCTCTGCATGCCACCTATCCGTGACACGCGCTTTTTGTAGTCCCAGAAGAGGAGCCCGGCTCTTTCTCCGTAAGCTTTGGCAGATCCTCCTGCAGGAGGTGCCAGGAGGCTGTTGCCTGCCCAGGGGCACTGACCTGGGACCAGGGCCCCGTGCTCCAGGTGGCACACTGGCGGACGTTGCAGGGCTGGCTGCGGCGCGGCTGCTGGGCGAAGGCCATGCACTCGGCGTCATCCACCACCCCCTGCGGGCTCTGCCCGTCGAACGCCACGCAGTACACCGAGCGGCTCTGGGTGCCCCCGCCACAGGTGGCTGAGCAGGATCCCCACTCTCCCGTTTTCCACCTGCAGGTCACAGAATCAAGCACAAAAAAAAGTAAGCCCAGCCAAACTGCCTGGAGGCACAGAGGAGTCAGTGCCACATCCCTGCAGAAATCAGAGATGATGTCCCTTTGCAGAATAGAATCAGAGGTGAATTCCCATTTGACTAAGCATGCCCAGCTTAATTTGCAATGCAGAGCATTAGTCCTACTCCAGAGACATATCTCCAGCTACAAACCACTTGTTTCTCTGGAAATGCAGAGCTCTCCCATAAGGGGAAGATCTCTCTCCATGGCTTTTGGTCTCCTGATGTCTGCAAAAATGTTATGCATGGAATAGAACATAAAAAAAAAAAAAAAGAAAGAAGAAGCTCAAAGGAAACAATCCAGATCAGCTAAAAGAAAAGCTACCACAACAGTCTAATCCACACATTACACTCCAGACATTATCAGAAACAGTAAAACTAAGCCAAGTCCTCACTCTGCCTGCAAACCATGCCAGACACTCTCAGAAGTGCTTAACTTTTCACTGACAGCCAGTAGAGCCAGTAGAAAGATGGTTTATTCCTCCCATCAGTCCAATTCTCTAACTGCTGCACACATACAAAAAGCCCACAAAAATGTAAATAGATTTTTTTCCTGTCTTTGGTTACTGAAGCTGCTGCAGAAATTATACACCCTTGCTGACAAGGGGAATGTCCACAAAACAATCTGTCTAGATGCTAAAATCTCTGCTCATGGCCAGTCCAGCTTCTTAGAGCTAGCTTGGTAGCTGGAACCACAGCTTGCACGGCCTGGCTTCAGGGACAATGTTTCATCCCCAAATCCAGCATGCAGTGTAGTCCAAAGACACTGGTTGTGGAGGGGGAGCATCATGGTGATCTGCTTGCCATTTGCTATGTCCCCTCGCAGCCAGGTAAGGCCCAGCCAGGGAATGAAAGCAGTTCATGTTTTCCCTCCCAGCATTCCAGCTACTTCCCTAGCCTGGCTCTTGCCACCCCTTAACTGAGTTTCAGCCAGCCAATTCACATTCATCCTAACAGGATTCCACACTAGACTCTGCCATGGTCAGCTCCTAAACACACCCTTCTTTACTGCTAAAGATGCACACGTCAACCCAAAACTGAATGGTCTTCACCATAAAATGTTTCCTTTGGAAAGGGAACAAATACATTCAGTGGAAGCTGTTTTCACTGAATGGTGTGGTTGCAGGGCTTATGACAAATTGTTCATCAAGTTTTTTCAAAAGCTCCAATGGGAATAACTCCCCCCCAAATACTGTATTCTGCCTCCTCTAAAGCAAATGTATGGTTTTGGAAAGGCTGTATCAACCAGATGGGATCACTTAGAGCTTCCTTCAATTGTAAATCAAGACTTCTCTGACACTTAAGACAAGTTCAACCATAAGGCTGGGACCCTCATCAGAGGGCAAAAATTGCCAGTCCTAAGCTATTAGCAACTTGCTGGGGGACAGTTGTTTTGCTATTGATACTTTGAGGCAGTAAACTAAACTCAACTTCTCATATCTCAGCGTACATTATTGTATCTCTCACATTCTTGTACTCATCACACCTTACATGCTTTTTTTCTGCCTGCTATAGGGCCCATGCCAAAAAAGAAGAGCTTTTGAAAAACTCTAAGTCTTCCTCTGTGCCATGCTGGCCAATGTTACAATTGCCCAAACAATCATGCTCTCTTTTCCTTTACATTCTTTTCTTTATCTTGATAAGTAAATATAAAGAAAAAAAATTTCTTCCAGAACTTCTTTACCCTGATTCCAGAGAAAACATGAGAATAAGCAGCCAGAGGCTATGAAGAAATCACCCCTTTCTCAGTCCCCTAAGAATCAAGTTACCAGAGGCACGTGCAGCCACCTAAGCAAAGCTGCCAGCCAGCACCCTCCACCACCATTTTCACTGGCAAGCATCAAAAGCAAAGCTACACCCACTTCTACCACCAGTGGCAAAGAGGAAAGCCCCCACAGATTTCAGTGAACAACTAGGTGGAGAGCAGAAGAGAGCAGCTGCCTTCCTGTTCTTTCTGTAACTTCCTTCTGCTTGTTACCTCTTCATCTGAGAGCTCCGTGCGCCGCTGTGACTCCAGGCTTGCGGCAGGTAGATGTAAGAAGTCCTTTATATACAGAACAAAGGTTTGAAAGAACTTAAAACAAGTAGCTACAGGCTAACATATTCAGAAATATTCCCAGGTGCCCTCTCATGCACACAAGTGCTCTCAGAGGCCTCCACTGGTACATAGACACACGGCTAATGCTCATGTTACAGCTCTGGATGCCCAGTAAGAACCAGGTGAAGCCAGATATGAAGAACCAGGTGAAAATGGCTGGGTGAAGGGGTTTGAAAATGCTGGAGAATGAAGAGACTCCAGGATTCATCCCTTTCTAAGGGAACAGATACTGGGAATGCAGAAATGACATAAAATGACACCAGCTCAGACTTTCTACTCTGTAGGCTCTAGCTCAAGAGAAGAAAAACCAGAGAATCTGTTTCATATCTCCTACATGGGCTAGACAACTGTCTTCCACAATGCTATTTTGGAAGGCAAATTTAATTGGCCTATAAAATGAACACAGGATATATTAAGCCCTTTCCTTGTGCACACAGAAATGATCATCACTCATCAGTGTGTTATCATCCCAATCTTTTGTCTTTGGCTCTCTCTTAGAAGTGAAGCACCTCCTTGGAGAGAACCATGTTGGAGGGCAGAAGTGAGAGGGTCACTTTTTTCTTGGTTCCAAAAACACTTCAAGAAGAAGTCAGATGCGAGAAGAAGGAAAGGAATCGTACCGTTTTGTCTGGGGACAAGGCTGATGACCACACGTCCGGTTGTTGTCTGGTTGTGGTTTATTCCTGCACATATAGTCAGGATAAATTTCATTGTCTATGGTACAAAACACCAAGCGGGACTGGAAACCTAGGGGACAAGCAAGAGAGCATCTGATTAACACGAGCTACCCAGGACTAGCTTAGCAATACACTGGGATTGGCAAGTCAAGTTTCTGAAGTCATGTAGAATCCACACCTGTCCCAGCTATTCTGGAAAAGAGATAGGAGCAGGTCTCTGTCTCTCACTACATGGACAAATGATGCCTTCCCACAGTATAGGAGTGTGCTGGAAGAGCAAGGGAGACTGTGCTGGAAGAGCAAGGGAGACAGTACAGTTCTGTGTAGCTGAGGGGAATCTTCCTGTTATATGATTGATCAAGACTCAGGATCGTGCCCTACCCACAAGGAGAGTGCCCTACCCATAAGCTGCTCATGAAGGAACCCTGCAAGATGTGTGCAGTGTACAGCAGAACTGGGGGTCTCCTGTTAGACTCAAAAGGTCAGTCTTGTGAGGACTGGATATGGAAGTAAAACTTGCAACTCCTCATGCTTCCTACAGGTTGAGTGCTCAGCCAAAGACAATTTTAGCACCTACAGCCACATTATGGCAAAAGCTGCCAAAATGGTCATTAGGATGGAAGCCCAGAAGAGGCTGATAAGAACTTTATATACCAATCAGCTGGTGAGGGGTTTTTTTAGTTTGATTGATTGAAGTTTTTTGGTTTGTTTTTCTTTTAAGCTTAAAATCCATAATGTTGCTCATGGAGGAATCTGTAAACTGAATATGAAGGGACACCCTAGGGGATCTGACAGTCCTCTTGGAGAGGGGGAATCTTCCAGGCTGTGGCAGAGGAGAATGATGTGATTCACTAATGTAGGCCAGGTCTCTCGGGAGAGGACCTCTCAAGTGGTTGAAAAGACCGTGAAGACCTGAAGCAAATCAAAACAAAGGCTATCTATGAAGATTCTTAACCAGTCCTAGTAATAAGTATGAGGACTAGGGAATAGAAAATAAGAACAAGGCATGGACCACAACCCTGTTGTGACTCCATGCATGACCCTCCCTTGACAAAACCTTAGCAACACCCTGTGGATCCCTGTGCTGCCTTCCAGCAGGAGACTGCTGGGAAGCTGCTGCAGAGGGCAGCACACTGTCACACTGCCTGCAGGGTGCAGATATAAACCCCACACCAGACACCAGGGATCAGGTCCTCTCCCCTTACCTCCTCCACATTCGGAGCTGCACTCGCTCCAGGAACTGTAGCTCCAGCTGTAACCCGAGGCCTGTCCTTGCAGGGGCAGGTAATACTCATACTGTACCCCTGTGTTTGGCTCCTGGCTGATGAGCTGCAAAAGCATGGGAGGAAATCAGGGAAATTACACTTTTCCTCTTCACAGCATTTCCCCACCACATTTGAGGGTTCCAGCTGACTTGCACCTCTCCCATTCAAGAAGCGCTAATTCTCCACCCTGGATTTTCTCCTTGCCTTACATCGTATTCTGGGGAGCATTATTTTTCAGAGAAGGGTACATTCATCCCTCTTGGCTTTAGAAGATCCAATTGCTCCTGTTACAGCAAGTGCATTTCCTGCCCTACAGCACAGCATAACAAGCAGTGTCCTGGAGCCTATCCCTGCCCCAACACCATTTGGTGCTGACTCCTGCCTCCCCTAAAGTCAGTGCCCAAAGGAATAGGCAGGAAACCAACACTGAGCATTATTTCTGGGCAATAGAACCGGAGCAGCAGTAAGTGCTATCTCTGCAGTCTAGCTTGAAGGCTCACAGCCTTGTAAGGTTCCTGGGGTCCCCTTCATGTCTCCAGTTTTTCCCAGCATACTCCCAGCGTGCAAAGTGAGAGCAGAGTGTCAGCAGGGGAAGGCACAGCCTCTCACCTCAATGACAAGGGGTTCTGTGGTGGGACCCCGGGCATGGAGGAGCTCTGGGGCCACGTCACCCTCTGAGCCACGGTCATAGTGCAGCACCGTGCTGGCCACCTGCAGCGCCCGGCTGAAGTCAATCGTCCAGTGCCCGTTCAGGTAATACTCCCCTCGCACGTTCTTGACAGCTGGACAAACCCACATGCCAGAGAAAGGATCATAAGAACTCCACAAGGTTCTCCTGTTTCCACTCAATATTGTGTCACAAGCAAATGAGAGCGACCACCATCTTCCATCAGTGCTGTCCTTCCCATATGGTTATTTTAGCAGAAGCTGCTCCACATTCAAACAGTGGTTCTTGCCAGCTTTGCTGCAGATCAAGCACTTTTTTGCTTCACAACTAAATGCCTCTAGCATATTCCTACCCTGTCTCTGCATTCCCCACTGTTAGTTGCTAGAGCACAGCCGATGTCAGCCTCTGTCCTTCTTACCATTAAGATGTGGGATTCACACTCCACTGACTTTACACTACTATCTGGTTCATCAGATAATCTATTCAGAAAGCAAGATGTGTGCTGAATCCAGTTTTCTACAAAGGAAAACATCACCAGACTGATTTGTCCTCACTCAATGATGGAACACCCAGAAAGCAGAAGAGTATTTGCTTTCTCCACTGGAATTTCCTCAGCCCTGTCCAGAAAGCTAGGCAAGGCCTTTTCTCCCTCCTTTTTCCCCTCTGCAGAATGACCAGAGTTTGAGGCTGTATAAATACCCCAAAGAAATCTATGGAGAAAAGATTACCCACCCCAAACTTCTAGATGGCAGGAGTAGGTAGGGTTTGCATTCACCAAACAGAACTCACAGCCAATTTGACTAGATCAGCTAGATTCCTTGTAAGTTACAGGCAGGAAGTCTCAATGTGGTTTGGGTATTTTTATTCCGCACCCAAAAGCAAGATCTCCACTGGACAGAAAATGAAATAAATGTGAAGCCCAGAGTTGTACATCACTCACATTTCAAGGATACTCAATATCTTGATATGCAGTTTTTCACTCTGCCATATCAAGCCCTCAAGGTAAACCCACACTTTAAAACCAGATTTTAGCATAATGGCTGGAATCCAAGTGGACTGATACACAGATTCTGACATCAATCATACCTAGGAAGTTCCTGCTGGGCTTAACCTCCTTAATTTGGATGCTTGTGGCTCCCACAGGGATAATAAAGATTTGATTGTAACCTGAAAAAAAAAAAGGGGATTATTCAATATCTGACTGTGAGTGCCATACAGACACTCCTCTGTGCCAAAGATGCTCATGGCTTCATTTGTGTCTGAACAACTAGATGATCTTTTTGATGGTGACATGAAGCATTTCCATCATCACTTTAAGTGCATGCTGAATAACTTCACCCTACATTATCCACAGATCAGTCCAGGTGTAAAAAATTCCAATGACAGCTCAGAAAAGTCCATTTGCTACATTTTGAAATTTTTGGAATTTCAGCAAGAATCATACTGGAGTTCAACATAGAGAGATGTGACTACAGCTGCGGATGACATCTTGAAATTTTTCGAAATTGGCCAAATGCAGAAGATGCAATCCCATTTCTAGCCCTGCACTGTTGCCCTGTTCTTCTAAAGTTCTTCTAAGCCTTCTGATATTTATATTTTTGTAATGGAGTTTCTCACGCATTTTCATGTAAATAATGATTGTTTTGCATTCCTTTCTGGAGGAGGAGAGAATTGATGGACTGTTGGTTTAACCAGTGTGGTTGGAGAGGTGGCAATTTCATCCTCCAATCCATGGTCACTTTTGTAATTCTACAAATATCAAGGTCCAGAAATAAATGTGCCTTTTTTGCCTTGGACATCTCAGTGTGTGAGTGTCGTTCATTCTGTGTTGCATTGTTGCATTGTTGCATTCTGACATGCACTGCACATGTCCTGGTGGGACTATCGAAACACTGGACAGCCTCACGAAGGTGGTGTGTGGTGATGTTATTATGGTGCATTTATAGCACCTGCTGGAGAGGGAGTAGGGAAAGACATCAGCATCATGGCAAGTACTCCAGTGTGGACACGGATTAATGAAGTGATTCCCAGGATAAGCTAAGAGTACCTTTTCTGATGCTAAGGCCATACACTGTACAGATATTTTAAGTGAACATCCAAGCATGCCTATAACAATCATGTGAGCAGGTGTCCCCACCAGCCCTTGTAGCAGTTGATTTTTAGTTTAACTCTCTCCTTCTCACCTGCCCAAACTACCTAGGATCATCTGTACCTTTGGGGAGGCTGGCCACATCAAAAGTGCCCTTCACACCATAGCAGGTGCTGCCATCTCCTCCACACTGCAGGCACTTGTCTTCCTCCTTGGCAGATTCCAGCATATTATCACAGCCAACAGCCTGTCAGAGCACAGGAGCATTAATAGGAATAAACTGTGATGACAGAGGGGGAGAAAAAGGCCAAATGCTGGACAGATCTATTGAGAAAGCCTGAATCTAGAGAGCCTAGAAAGTCAGGATTGGGCAGAGAAAATGAGAAAGCTGTTATCTACTATTTCACAACCAGAGCCAGAGCCAGATAAATGCTATCCAGATGCTCCTCAGCACCTTGAAACTGAGTGATTCACTTTTTCTGATGCTATGATGAAAGGTCAAGTAGAAGAAAGGGAGACAACAGAAAGATTGACAGACCCAATGGTGAATGAAGTACTGAGATGACTAACCTGACAAACTCCCTCTACACAGATATCTCGCTTGCCAGGTTCACAGGTAGTCCCATCTACCACTGCTTCCTTGTGCCTGTAGTAGAAGTTTTCTCCCTTGGGAATACAGTTTAACTCACACTTATTAGGTGCTGGCAGGAGAGAAAAAATAAACATTATATAATAGTTTGATACTGCACCAGAAGCCTAGTTTTAGATCACAGGAGCAGAAACAGAGGGGTCTACTGATATTAAGTGGCAGATATTGAATGAATTTCTGGGTCACAAACTGCTAGAGGCTGTAAAAATACCCTAGTAAAATCTCACTGTACACAAATATTTCCTCAGGGGACATTGGTCTAAGTGGATATTTGGTTATTCCTTAGTAGGATTGCTCTTATACTCCCTTGGAGTATAGGGCTTTCTACAATGAGAACAATTGCTGATACAGAACTGTTGTTTTAACAAGCAACAAAAAACCCCCTTTAAATCTATCTTAAAATCCCTCATAATTTGTTAACCAACTGTGAATGATACCATATCAAAGCTCAGAGCAAGGACCCCTGGTTTCCACATCAGCCTCCTGAGCTGGTTCCTCAAGAAAGCATGAGCTGATGAAAGAAATGTATTTTCTGAAGCACTCATTAATTACATACATTTGCTTCTCTTGTGCCTTACAAATATTCTTTTGACAATATTGGAAAATACAGCAGAACTTCTGCTCCTCTAATACTGTGGAACCTAGCTGCAACCAGTTCCAGATTTCCTTGAGCAATGTTTCTGAAGGAATGGCTGTTACAAGAGACAAGTGCATTTTGCTGCAATGCTGTCTCTTGGCCCATACATCCAGTGTCTCCAGGACAGCAATGCTTTGCTGGCAAAAGGTTTTTTTCCATGCCAACTCCTGCCCCCCACTCCAACTAAGGAAGTACCCTGCAAGGATACTACAGTAAAAAACATTACAGTCACTTCAAAACATATTGTTGATAGGCAGTGATGAAGTGTAACCCCACATGTTTATCATTACCTCCATAATATGGAAGCCACTTATATTTTTTGCCTTGGAATTCTGTTGCATCAAACTCTGCACACTGCTCTGCCCGGAAATCCCGGGAGCCTTCTGGGCAGTTCTGTTTGGAAGAGAAAGTGTTTGTATTGGAGTATTATAAAAAAGGAGGAAAATAAAGTGCACAATAAAAATGTCCCTTCAAATTGGGGCATAGTTTTAATATATTTTTGAATGGTTACTGCTAATGAACTGCATCCACTAATGACATCAGAGAAACAGGAGCTGATAATCAAATCTTATTTCTGAACAAGAATGACGTTTGTCTGGAGAAAAGGAGCAACAGGCAAGAAAAACTAAAACCAGAGCACTATACCTGAACATTACATGACCGATGGCTTCGTGTTGGTCCAACACAACTGGAAGGACCTTCTGTCCTGGAAGACAGAAAAAATACATGGAGCTCTCTGAAGAATACACATGCAAAAAGTCATCTCATGGCAGAGGGTACAAATCACCTTCACACCAAGCATATCATCCTCACAGAGTTCCCTGAAACGGCCAAACAACTAAAATGCACTTCGTCATCACTAAAGCAAGCCAGCATTTTCTAGTGGCATTTTATGCTATGGTTTGTATTCTGGCATGAATGAGACACACCATGAACAACTGCAGTACAGCTCTTCAGGGTCACATTTCAACTAAATAAGGGAAGCTGAGATTTTAGTTCATTGTCCACCAGCAAAGGGTCAAGGTGTCCACACAAGAAAGAGAAACATGTTATGAGCAGCACAAGGATAGCAGCCAATTCAGAATATCTTTGTGTAATAATTTATCTTGATTTTTTTGGTGCACAATAGGTCCCTTATTAGGAATAGCATGGAAAGTATGCAATACCCTTAGTCCAGTCAAATAACCCCAGTTGAGAATTGTGGAGAGTAACAATTATGGAGGAAATTGATCTAAAAAGCCAATCAATGCCTAACACCTCAGTGTTCCTAAAATGGAGAGACAGGCCTTCAGGGATTCTGGCAGGTATAAACCATAATGGGCAGCCTTCAAAAGAGACCTTTATTCTCTGTGGGAAGCAGCAACTTCATAACTCTGTCTCCTATTACAAAACCTCCTCTCATTTCTCTAAACAGAGGCTGTTTTTTTCAGGATATTATTGAGAGTCTGGATTTTTTTTCCTCCTTCACTTTGTTTTCATCCACAACAGGATCTCTAAGGTCCATCATTCCCAACAGGTGCAGTAATAGTCATCATCCTCATTAGGATGCAGCTAACCCAGCTGCAAATGAGGTGGCACAGTGCTAATACTGCTTGAGCCAAATTCACTCTTCCGTTTCTTCTGGGGCAATTTACCATCCTGGGAACCATAAACCTGAGGAAACCTCAGCGCTGTCAGCAGCTCTCAGGAGAGGAACCAACTGCTCTGGCCTGTTCTCCATCTCCCTCTGGGCTTGCCACACTAGACCTGATTGAGCAGCTGCTACCATGCCAATCCCCTGATTGCACAGCCTCAGATCTCACAGAGAAACTGCTGTGCTCTATCAAAGGAGCCAAAGCAAGCATGCGTTGAAGAGGGCACTACTCAAAACAGCAGTGACAAGACTGAAACTGAGGTTCATCTCAAAGGGGACTCATTCCCCTGGGATCAAACATTAAGTCATTTTTTTCTGGATGTACATTGGAACATAACTGCAGGAGCTCAGTAACAGTACAACACATTTAAAGAAAAGAAAGAAAGAAAAGAAAAAAAAAGAGGCTAGCCCTCACCTTTGGGAATAGCAGCGCCGTTGCCGAAAGCTGACTCCGCCGCCACAGCTCCGACTGCACTTGCTCCATTCACCCCAGCTCCCCCAGACATCAACCTGCCTTTTCATCCGGCGGCCCTGGAAAGAAAAAACCCCACAGCATGGCAAAAAGACATGGCAACACAGGGAAAAAAAAAAAAAGAAAATGAAGCAGAGATCCTATGTGTTCCCTTGCAAAAAAAGGCTGTCTTGCTGTGCTGTATTCCTAGCATGAAAAGTGGCACACAGTACTACATCAGAAAGATCAGGTCTCTAGTATCTAGGAGTATTGGCTTGCTGAAGCCATAAGCACATCCAGCTTCATAATCTCTCTTAACTGCTACTGTTTTTCTATTCATAGAATTTCAGCACTTTTGAATAACGGTCTAAAAGAAGATAACATCTTTGTCTCAGCAAGGCAGCAAAGGCAAATCATTACTTCAGGGACTCTGAGCACTGTCACTCCACACCACATCAAGAGAGCCACTTAAACCTAAATCCTTGACTCTAAGTCCAATACTTCAGAGAAGTAAAGGAAGCAGAAAGAAATGCCCGAGAACACACTTTTTACTGCAACAGAATTCCATATATAGAGCTTTAGTCCCCTTACCCGACTGTGTCCAATGACAACATCAAGGTCTGGGCCATCATTAGTAAAACCCTTATTAATTTTGTATTTAGAAAGTCAGATACTGACATTGAGAAATAGCTATGATAATATAGACAAAAATTTACAAGTGTGATGGAACAAACCAAAATACATTGTCTTGGAAATATATGAAATATTCTCAGAAAAGAAAAGGCCTTCTGCAACTGATGGGATCGACATACAGCAGGACATGTGTGGTCAGTGGGAAGAATGGCAATATCTTAAGGAAAAAAATAATATTTGCAAGATGCAGTAAGATTAATTCTGCTTGAAAAAAGAAGGTAAATGCAGGGTTACCTGGTGAGTGACACTGTAAAAACAGGGTTTGCTGGGCAGCTGCAAACTGTAGGGCAGTTTATCTATACATTTGTACCACTGAGAAGGTAGTGCAGGCCATTTGGGCACTGACACATTTGCTTGTAGTGAAGAGTGGGCAGGCAGAGAAAAAAGGTAAAAAAATTATTGTGATGTGATCTAACTCGCCTCCACACATAAACATCCAAACCTCTGCTAGAAATAGGAGCTAGTCTAATAAATCATCTAGTGAGTCCAACTCAGGCAAGATGCATGGATTAATCCTCCCTTGTCATTTAGATAGGTTTTATAGTTTTCCACACACACTCTCTGCCTTACTGTATGTCCAAGTTACAGTCTTGTTTCTTTACTTCACCCTCTTTTAAGGAAATAATTCCCTGCTGCTGGCAGAGCAACAGTCAAAAATATTAGCCAATCATATCTATGCATTTACTACCAAATTACCCACAACTATCTAGCTGCAGCGTCACCCCAAATTATTACCTGTGTTTCTCTAATGTGAAACACTTTTTTCCTAGCCCAGCTACTTACTTTTCTTCACACAAGTCTTGTGCAATTTTTTCTAATACCTCTGGTTCAGACTAACTCTGTTTATCTTTGCCCTGTTCGTTCAGTGGCACTGCCCAGGTTACAGTCACTTCTACATACCTCCTCTTGGCCAAGTCAACATCTCCCTGATCCTGTGCCAAACCCTTCTCCCACTCTTTCACTCCAGATATTTAGCTCACTGCTTGTCTTCTGCATTCTCATTTGCCTTTCTGGGCATAATCCCAACAATAGTGTTTTAGCTTTCAGCAAGGTTTTTTCATCAATCTTATTTTCCCAAGTTTTTCTTTCAGACACCTAATTCCTCTCCCTGTAATCCCTCCTCCCTTACCCTCAAAAGAATAAAATATGCTACCACTCTTTCTCGACAGTCTTATTCCTCTGTATCAACTGACTGATTTAGGTGCAGTATTAGCTCACCCTGGAAACAAGGGACCTTTCAGTCAGCATAAGGGAGAAGGAAATGTGTAGATAAAAATCCAAAGGAAGAGCATTTGAAAGTCAGATTACTGGAAGGCAATTAGGATAGAAAGCCCTTCCTTGACACACACACACACCACCCTGATAAATATTCCAATATCCCTCCTACAGAACTAGCATTATTTATTCCTTCTATAGAGAGTAAAATCTGCAGGGACTCTTTGTTGTAAGGCTTATGCATCCACAGAATGCAGGAACAATCATTTTTCTCAGTATCACTCCATTTATGTACACCCCAAAAGGAGCATCAGACAAAAGAATCCTCCCAAAGCTGTACAGTATCAGGGAAAGATTTTAATAGGGGCCCAACTCCCATATTTGGAAATCTGTGTATGGTCCTCATTACTTCAGTAACTGCACACGTGTAGGCAGACAAAGATAAAGCTGCATGTTTATAATAAATAATAAATATATTATTACATAACCTGATAATTGGACATTTTTAGATGCTATCAGCCAGTTTCTGTTCCAAAAGCCTCTTTCTGCTCTCTTCAGACTCTGAAATGCTTTTATCTCATGTAAGCCAGGACAACTAAATTCCATTCCCTCATGGATTTCAGAATGAAAAATCTACAATCTTCATCACTGTTACAAATTCATTCGGTTCCATTCTTCTCTTGCTTCATCCTGACATTCATACAAGAATGTAGTTTCTTTATCTGCATAAAGTACATATTTTAAGGTTTCAAGAGAAGTGAGAAAATGCATACAACCATCTTTTTTGTCTTCTAAAAATTCCCCAAAGAGCAGCAGTCAGTTAATGCCCAACTGCTCTGTCCAGTTTTATCACCAGTTGAGACACCAGCAACGCATCCTTTCTGGGAATATTGATATTGCCCATGACCCTGGCACTGTGGGCTCTCAGGGCTCATTCACATACAGGCTGCTGTGGTATACAAGGTTAGAAGGCCAGTGATTTCATTTTTATGAACACTGCACTGCCTTCATCAGTTCCTAGACAGACGAACTGCTGATGTAGTTGCAGCATCTGCTGTTACCAGGCCAACTGTATCTGATATCATCAGCAAGTAAAGAGCTATGCCTCTGAGTCATTAGACCTCCAGACCTCATCTGCAAAGACAATTCCAGTATGCATCACAGGCAAACAAAAGAATTCTGGAAAAGTGTCCTAGATAGCTTATTATATACCATGTAATGTTTATTCTTGTGTATGAAACGTGCTCTGGAAGAGAAGCTATGAATGGGACTTGACTCAGAAAGACAGAATGCTGGCACTATGTAGGAACACTTCAAAAGGGGTCTTTAAAAGACTTTCCAGTCAGTTTGATGAGATGGATAGGAAACTATGCATGGGAAGAGGACTGTGCTTCCCAGACAAATGCATTGCAGGCATGCAGTGATCCACAAAGTTCATATCACCAACTGTGGAGAAGTGATTCAGAGGAAACAATATCCTAGTGCCTTGCTGCAACTCAAATACTAGCAAGCTATCAAAGAAAACATCAATTTACTATACAGTCCCAAGTGAGCAGTGAAGCTCTGCAGTTACATGTCCAAACAACCTACCTCCCAGGTAAGTTCTTACCCCTTGCTCTTTGGGCACCTTTCAGGACTCAGAGAAAGTCACCCTGAATTATTTTGTGATACTTTTTTTTTTTTGGTGCTGTTTTTCCAGCCTGACAAGCAGCAACAAAACAACAAAACATCCTGCTGCACCACTCCAACAGGCGCTGCTCAAAGCACGTGGTTACTGATAACCGCGCTATGCCCGAGAGGTTTCGGACAAGGCCACTGCTTGCTTTTAGCCCAGAAGGTTGCACAGCTTTGGCCTATTGAGATGCAACTGAAGCATCATTTTGGACACTGAAACATCGTTACTGTGACTTCTGGGGCTGTTTCACATCTTACTAGGTTCCACTGGAATCAGATACAAATCTCAGCGCTGACAGGGAGAACGTGGTGAGAAACAGAGGCTGACGACAAGGCCCTGTCCAGCTGTTACCCACTGAAAACAGATATTGCTTGCAATGATAAAATGAGTAATGTGATGTTACAGTTATGTAGTGTTTCCATGGCTTAAAACTACAGTCAAAAGGCTCTCTCTCTTTAACCTTTCTTAGTATTTTTGCAATAACATTGCATCATTTTATTTGATAAGTATCTACTTTCTGGTGTTTATAGTTTCTGAAATATGGTTAATGTTTATTTTGACACACCCTGAACTGTAGCATCATCTAGGAAACATGTAGAAGAGAAGGGTGGAAACCAAACACTTTACAGAAGAAAACTATCACCACTATCACTTCTGTAATGGTTTCATTGCCAAAGTCTCGGCAAGTAAGACGTCTTCAGTGAAAAAATGCAACTTTGTTACCATTGAATTATAAGTGATTAGGGAGAAGTTAATTGTCAGAGAAAAGTTTACAACTGAAAAAGAAAGAAAAGTGTCAAGGTGCCTCAAAGGTTGGCTGCTCCCTGTTGGCCCCTAGTGGGAGGCTCTCCCAAGACAATACAGCAAACCAGGGAGCAGCACAAGCCAGGGAGCAGCCCCAGCCCTGGGAATTGGGTGCCTCCACCTGAGACCAGGCTGGGAGTTGGGACTGCAAGTGGGCCTGACCCATCAGGGTCCATGGCTGGCCAGACAGAGTTGTGCAGATCCTCCCTGGGGCAGGAGCCAGCAGATTACAAGGATAGAGGAGCCAGGAACCTACAAGGAGGCTCCTACCCAGGAGCCTACAAGGGTGTCCTGGACAGTGGGCTGGGTGTGGAGAGTCCAGTTAGGGCTTGTAAAGCCTAGTAGTGCCCTCAGAGCCCTAACAAAAACAACCCACATGCAGTGTGTCCTTAGACCATCTTTGGGATATGGACCATTTCCTTCTCCTTTCTGTATCCAGAAGAATTACCCAGTACTACAATGATGACCACCAATAATATATTTTCACATAGCTAACCTCTGCATGACATGTAGTATCCAACCCTCAAACTTAATTGTAAGGGAGCTGAAAACATTTAGTATATGTTACATGTTTATAAATTAGATGTCTGCTGCTATGCCAATATGCACTTTCAAGATGGCTCCATCTGCAACCAGCTAGGATATTAGCCAAAAACGCTACCAAAAATGAGCTAATGAATCCAAACCACATCAGCAAAGCATTTTTTTATAATTCTGTCTTAACCATTGATCTTGGCTCAGACACAGCAGGCTTGCAAAGAGCTTTGAAAGTGAATAATACCAAGTACCATTTCTATGAATAATGAATAAGCAATCAAAGAACTGTATTTGAGTAAAACCAGAAAAACAAGAATGAAAGTGAACAAGATGGTGACAGCAGGAATCAAAATACAAAGTGGTGCAGAAGAAGTGAGTATCTTATTAAGACAAGCTGCTTTACGAAGACAAGGAAAAAAAACCCAGGCTTTGTTAGCTTTAATGGCTTGTGGTTTACATTCACTGTGTGCATCTCCTTTCACTCCACTCTCACCCTAGCCATATCCCCTTTAACAAATCCAGTAAAATCCAGCAGTTCTCCGATACCTTCATTTTCTCAAAACACTTCAGATTCTCCCTACATCGCCGAACCCACTCCATCACTGAACCCGCTCCCTCATGGCTCCCAGCTCTTTTCCATGTTCTCTGTTGAACTCTTCAACGTTCCTCACTGTGTTACCTCTCTCTAGGCTGTCCCACCCTACAGCTAGCTCCTTCCACATCCACTGATTTTCTGTCAGCTGGGGAGGATGTGGTGCATGCCTGGTGCACTGCACAGCCAGGGACGTGCTGCCCCACGGCACTGTGTCCTGTTGCTGGGCAGTGGGCAGAGCAGGTATCAGCTGCTTTTCAGAAATGGAAAGGCTTCCAGAAACTCTGGGTGGCCTGGAGATGAGGAGGGAATTTAAAGAACTCTAAAAAGATACAGCTATTGCAGAGAAGTCAAATTCATTCTTGGAATCCTCGTGGAGGAAATGGAGCAAACTCTACAAAGAGGATGATTGTGAGTAAACTTTATGACCCCAAACTTATTTGGAAAAGTGGACAAAACACACAGTATGAAGTCACTAGAAGTTGTTTATCCAAGGGGCCTAACAGGAACTCAAGGTTGAAATGGATAAACTGTTACATACTGGCAGACAACCCTCTCAGCTAAATCCACTTCAACATGTGATTATTGGAAAGTGGAAAATCTGACACCAGTTTACAAAATGATCCCAGGGGAACCCATGGAACTGTACATTCACAGAGCGTAAAACCGACGTCAGCTGATAAATTAATAGAAGTTATAACAAAGAACAGAGCTAGCAGGCACCTGCATAAATACAGGATGTTTGGGGAAAAGTCAATAAGACTTTTAAAGGCAAATTCTTCTAAGAATATTGCAGTTCTTCAACTCACAAACACGTCAACAAAGGTTACCTGCCAGATACACTCAGATTTGCAAAAAACTTCAAAAAAAATCCTTCACCTAAAGCTTTGAAGGAAGTTAAGCAGTCAGAAGGACAATTCTTCAATAGATGATGACAGGAGGCCCAAAGACAAAAGCAGGAGTAAAATCTCCATCCACTACAAGAACTGACATTAGCAGCAGAATGCCATAAGGAACCAGAATGCCTCAACACATTTATTAGTTATGCCAAAACCACAAAAGTAATGAAAGCAGATGATAAGGGTAATATAGGGTAATAAAGGACAACAGAAAAAGAGAGACATACTGCAAAGAAATATGTGAAAGCATTATAGTATTAGCAATTTATCATTAAATTGATAGTGGAGATTTAATGTAGGCAACTTAAGTGACACACAGGGGAAAGACAAATCCTATCCCAAATTGCTATTATTTATTAATTATTAATTAATATTAATAAAACATTACATGATAGTTAATATTTAGCTCTCAAGAGCAGCATCTTGGTATTATGTCTTTAAGAAGGCATTGACCAAATTCAGGGAAGAGAGACAGAGACATCTCAAGCTCAAAGGGTTCATAAACTGGAAGTGTATTGGGGGAAATTATATTTGCCTATCTTTTAATGGTTTTTTCTAGACACAGGTTTGTGACATAGCCATAGACAGGTTATACAGCAAAACAAACTGGTTCTACCTGGTAAAATTATTCTTGTTCATGTTTTCTCCCTTTCCCTCCATAGGAATGACAGTAAAATCTCCTCTTTCTCTGTCTTCACAGTAATTTTTACTGTTTCTGTATGACCTTAACTTTGATGTCCTTGTGCACCTTCTGCCCTTTCTTAAAGCTGGTTAAGGCATCTAAAAGTTTATTCAATAGATTAGCACTTTAAACAATAACCATGTTGAGTTATTCAGAATAAATTAAAAAAAACAGCATTTCAACCTAGAAATGTAGATCCATATAAAGAAACAGTGTTCAGAGGCAATGTCTGACTTGAACAGATCCAGTATGTCAGGGAAACTGAACTTAAGTGGTGGCCAAGCAAAACTTCTCCTTTCATTCAGCATGACTTCAAGAGGAACTATTGATTGCATGCAGGGGGTAGAGTCTAATGCTGCAGAGAAATGTCAGCCTTCACAATCTCAGGGTATTTCAGTGATATCCCTTCCAAAAAAAATCACCAAAATCTCCAAACTGGAGATAGGTAGGTGAACAGATGAACTGAATAGAATATATTCCATTTCTGGTTCTTTTAACATACAGTATGACTTTTTATTAGATGTGTGAGACAGCAGGCACTCATTTAAGCATATTTCCATCTGTAAGAGAAAATATGACAACTAACAAACTCTCCTTGATTTCTGGTCTCTCATCCCTGATCTTCAAAGGTGGCCTAGAAAGCAAAACACTTACTCCAAGTGATAATTGCCTTTTTTTCTCCCCACTCTCTTTTCCTTTACACCTAACAAACATGTAATGTCTTGCTTTGCTAACACTTCCACTTTACTCTGCAGGTCATCTTTTACCTTAGATGACCAACTCACTAATAAGTTTAACTTCAAGTCAGGGAAACTGTTCTCAAGCTGCATTTACTTCAGATAGATCCTGCTTCTCACTCAGAAAGGAACAGGAATCCCAGTTTGAAATTGCTGCATTCTTTTTCTGATAATATCACATTGGCTTAACATAAAGTAACCTCTCCCAGCAAAGCTAAACCACATGGCTAATACTTCTAAGACCAAAGAGAAAAATGAACCAAAACCCCATTCTCTTTATTTCAAGTGATAAGTCTCTCTAGCTTTGAAGCAAGAGACAGCAATTACTGCTTTGAAGATAACATCCCTAGAACCAAAGGCACTACCAGAATTCTATTATTTAATTGCCATGTTAGACTTTTCATAAGATGTGCCACAATAGGCCTGATGACTTGAACCTATTAGCTCTTTCAAAATACTTTCTACAAAGCACTTGAGTTACAGATGTTGACAGTTCTTAACAGAAGTATCTTTCATTTCTTGTAACAGTGCTCAGAAGAGCATCTACTTACTGAAAATGCAGAAGGTGACGTCATTGTTAGCATAAGCAGAAGGAACAGGTTCTTCATCTCTGCCTGTGGGAACAGAAAAATTACTCATCAGGATTGCTTGCTTCTTTGCTGTTTGTTTGGTGGAAAAGCTACAATACCATGAAGTAAAAATGGCGGTGGAAGTAAAATCAAGGGGAGAGAAGAAAAGCAGTTTTACCACTAAAGTCCCTGGACAGATGAAGGCATCTGCAAAGACTGAAAATACCCTGCACAGAAAGCCAAGATATAATTACTGAGAGTGCGTATTGCCCTGAACTTTCCTCTGGTATTATGAAAACACCATCCCCAGGCACAGTGGAAGGTGCATGCTGTTGCATGTCTGCCCTCCCACCCCTTTACATATACACCTGATAAAATACTTGAGGATTGCAATGACTTCAACCAACCCAAGGTAAAAAATTCCACAGTTAACATTTCTGTACCCTACATTCATCTTGTGTGGTTGTGCTTGTTCAAAATCCAACAATTCATCATGGACAGCTATAGCTAGATTCCACCATGAGCAGTTACATCCCCTCTGCAGAGCTAGAAGGGAGATCAGGTCATCTAGGCTGGTATGGCAGCATACAAAAGTTCCTAAATTTGGGGCATTATCCACATTTGGGACCACAATACTTTGTTGGTACATTCTCTGCTGCTACTTAATCCTTCCTCTTTTGAGTTGCAGCAACACCAACCACCACTCACCAGAGCTCACAGCTGTGACAGGGACACTTCAGCCACTACAGACTGATTCTTTCTCATCACTGTTTTCTCATGACCTTCTGACCAGTTAAGCCCAGGAAAAAAAAAAAAAAAGAAAAAAAAGACAGCCTAGAGATTCCTAGCACAATTTTATCTAGTTTGGGCTTCTTTCTAACTTGGAAAAGGAAAGGTAAAAGGAACACAAAAGCATCAAGGAAGAAATGTTTATTTAATGAGTCCTTGTAACAATATCTGTTTTAATATTAAGACTTCATATACAGCTCCTTTAGACTGGCCTATTAAATCCAGATAAAATACAGAATGTCTATCACTATTAACAATGATAACATTGATATAAAATTATTGTTGCATATGACATCAGAACCAAGAAATATCCAAAATGAAACTTAGTTGATCTGGTATTTGAGTATTTCAGGTTACTATCAACAGCTATTTTTCTTATCGTCTTAGGCCTCAATAAACAGATTTTATTACAGCTCTCCAAGTCTGAATATACCATGGATTTTAACACTCCCAACATTTACCACTCTGAGAATAAAAAGCTTGCTCCTAAATACTTTCTATTTCAGATTTAAAAGCTACTAAAAAATTCAGTTGTACCCAAGTCAGTGTGCAAAATAGTAATGAGCAGCAAAAATGGAATTGGGAAAACAAGCACTGATAAACTTCACTCCCTAAATACTGAGCATCAATCATAATATTCATAAGAAAATGAAGATATAGGAGTTTTATATGAAAATATTATCATTAATTTTGGTTTAGTCATTCTTAGGAAACTGAGGGAAGACTGTGTATCCTCCATCACCCACAGGTGCTACTACTACTCTTCCTATTCCAATCAAGGAAGAAACAACCTGGGGATACCCTCCAGAAGAGGTCACGAATGCTCTCTGTGCTGCAGAGGTCAATGACAAGATCAGACTGAATCTGTGTCACAACCCTATCAAGCATCCCACCCTTTCTCAGGGGAAGCACAGGCAACAAGAGACCCTTTTGCTACAAGATCTGTGTACACAAACCACAAAGTTCTCCTGAATGACCTTATAATGTGCCCACTGCACTAGGAAAAGGCACTGTGAAAGCACCATCTTCCTTGAATGGTGTTGCCATCAGAGGTAAATATTTGAGATCAGCTCCTATTCCTACTACCAAAAGGAAAAAAAAGTCATCTTTTCCCCAGCACTCCTCTCTCATATATTCCATTTCCAGCCACCTCCCAAGTCCACAGATATGGACTTGAAAATCAAATCTCTGTTCTGCTGCTAATGAACTGTCTGCTCAGCTCTTTCTACCATCAGAGCCAAGAGGCAGACAGGGAGCTGGGACCAAACCACACAAGGCTCCTGGAGAAGAGACTAGAGGAGCAGGTCACCAGGGCTAGCAGTGCTCCCATTCTCCAGTAGTCAGTATCTTGGATGTTTTTAGTCAGGCAGCAGAAAAAAATTCTCTGAGGAGACAAGTAGAATCAGAACCCAATGTATGGGGCAACCCTGTGCACCAAAGCAGCGAGAGGTTGCAGCTCTGGTGCATGTTTGTACTTTTGTGCCATTGCACTTGCATGGAAATTGCTATCATATATCCCAAATTTAGCATTAAAATGTTTAGACCATCCAGACCTATTAAACTGGTCAAGAGTTTCGAGGAAGGATCAGCAGAAGGAAGAACAAGACCATCTCTATCTTTGAAATTCCCCACTGGAAAACAAATCCTGTATTTGATTACTGAGCATCAACAAACTTGTTATTTTAAAATCTTCCTCAGCTGTAGGGTTCAGCATTGAGTCCTTTCACCTTACTTTCAACCACAACAGATGGGATTGGAGAATCAGTCTGAAACCTTAAAGAAAGAGTCAAGTTCTGTTTCTGGATTTAATGGCCCTTTAACTCCTTGCAGGACCTGGGGTACAGCAGCATCTGTTTATTCTGCTCGCTCGCCATTCTTCTCACTGCGGGCTGGGTATGCGGGGGCAGGAATGAAAAGGACAGTGTTCTGCACTTCTTCCACTAGTAGCAACAGCAGCTGCTGCTCCCTGAGCCTCCTGCCCTTCTCCAGTTTTCTTCAACCCTCCCCAGCTCCCTTTTCCCACTCTGTGCTAGAACAGCATCTCCACCCCTCCTCCACCCAGAAACAGCAGCAGAGCCTGAGGGGAAATGGTGACTTTATGCTCAAGCTATGGAACAGCTGCTGGAAAGCTCACAAGGAGGAATTCCTGCTATAGTGCTAAAATATGAAGTTATCTCAGGGAGAGGGTTTATGAGTTCACAACAAGAAAGAAACAACCAGAATCTTTAACCAGAAATAGAGGTGTGCCCAGCTGAAACCTCTGCCCATACACCAGAAGAGATTCAAATTGTCTAGCAGTCACATCTGGCATTAACTACTCGGGTGAGATGAATAAAAGGCTTGAAGTGGGGAGTGGCTCCAGCCATTGGTGAGCTTGGTCAAAAAGAATCAGCTTCAGAGTTGAGCTCTGGACTGTCTTCTATAGGAGATGCTGACCCAAGCTTCTCCAAACACTGTAGAAATTCAAACTGGGATCTAACTTTAACAGCTCAGGAACCTTCTATTCCAAAACAGGAGGGTGAGAGGACCACAGAGGAGATAGTTGGAATTTCCTAACTGAACAGAACACAAGAACTCTACTACCACTGGAACTGGGATAAGCACCCTTATTTCAGGGCTTAACACTGAACTTAGGAAAGAAGCTTCTGCCTTTACAAACAGAAGTTCTAGAAAAGACAGATGGGCAGACTTGGAGACTTCTCTATAGTGGAGCCAGCAGTGAGCTGCTGTAAAAATATTTTATTTAGTTTGAAACTCTTATCCAGGGCCAGGCAGGCTTAGCAAGATCAGTCAAATCTTCATGAAGACCAGGAGTATGTTTTAGAATCAAGGACAGTTTTAATGACTCCTATATTTACTTTATGTGTGTAAATCCTGCCTTCCTATGCACAAATAAAATTGCTTACTTAAACTTGGCCACTTTTTCAAACAATCTCTTAACCTCCATGTTCTTGGGAAAACAAGACCTACATTGCCTGTATGTATATGAAAAAATAACTTGGAATCAGTTGTCTCATTTCAGGGTCTCAAAAGCAATAAAGTTACATTTTTAGGGAAAAGATACTGGACCAGGATGAAGAGATGTGTTGAACTTTTAATCTATTTAGACGATGACTTTTTCTTTTCAACAGGAAGGAAATCCAAACTTAAAAGTATGCTATGAATAACTTAGCCTTGTGTAAGCAAGAACTTAAGCTGTTTAGGCACTACAGAATCAGATGACAAAGTCAGAATAAAACAAGTTTCATGAGTTCCATTGCTCACACATTTATCAGGTTTTCTCTATTCTTTTTGAAAATAATTGGACAGACAGTGTTATTCTCTGTTTATCACACAAGACAGATCAGCCTTCTTTGGCATGTGAACCTCATTTCTAAATCATCTTTGGTCAAACACACATATCAGGTGTGTGGGTCAGGGATTATTCTAGGAGTGGTACATAGGCAGAAGGCAAAAAGACCCCTTCAGGGTTCCTGCTTGTGTAATCTAGATGAGATTTAGCTGGACATGCAGGTAAGTGGCAAAGCCACTCAGCATTACTGACTTTGGCAGGTCCTTACAAGAAATTTCATCTCCTTTTTGGGAATTTGAATTACCCAGTATGGGTCTGTCATTTCCTTTGAAGTAACCCTGACACAGAAGCTGCCTTTGCATGCACAGCTTCTGAGATACAGGTTGGCCACCCTGGCAATAAATATTTACCTGCTGCAATATCAACAGAAATGGCTTATTGTAAAATTTAGCACATCCAGCACTAAAACAGATGTTGCCACAAGGATCCCCCTACTCACAGGTTTTCAGAAATTCCTTCCCTTTCCTCCACTCACTCCCCTTTAACACATCAGATCTCTTTGATGTTTTATTTTTAGAAATTTGGTTGAAGGAGGTGGGAAGCCAGAATGGGCAACATATCATCATCCTGTTATTCACTGACAGAAATTTTTTGAGTCATTGACTGAGAGCAAAGTCTTTGAGCTTTTAGATTCACTACATTTTCTAAAGACATTATGATTTTTGCTTTGCTCTAAAAACCATCCAGCATATCTTTGTTCCAGCTTGCTTTTGTTTGCCTTGACAACTGAGAAGCACCTTTTAAGTTTTTGCTGGAAGAATTAAAAAGGAAAAACACACACACAGAGAAAGAAGCTAAGATGAAGGTGGGGAGACAAAGGGGCTCCGTGAAACAGGGATCAAGGATAGGGAAAAACCTCCCTTTGCTTAGGATGTGAGCTGAGTGAGGAGGGCACAAGGACCACATCACACAGCCCAGAGGAACCAGGGAAAAATCACCACTTCAGGCAGATGATATCACATTCAATATACTTCTTAATATGCCTGTTTTCTTCCCCAAACACAGTAAATCATCCTTTTTTTGGACAAATTTTCAAGGAAAACCATGGGTCTTATGTCCTTTGGGTTGGGGCAGATAAGCCAAATAACGTCTATGTGCCCATTAAAACAGAAGGACGCTGAATTTCCTTTGTCTTGACCATGCCATGAACCACATCCATGACGAGCTGCTTGTATACAAGGCAAAGGATAAATGTTTGTAAATGAGTTCAAACACAGGTCTGGCTGAAAGGGCTTAATGGGAAAGGAGAGAAAACAAAGAAAACACAAGTTGTCTGAGCAGAAGTTTTATGGTGGTGTCTTTACCACTGGTATCCAGATTTAATAATTCATTCTAAATACATGTTAGAAGTTGAAGAATCCTCATCAAGAAAGTAATCCTACTGAGATATACTTTCACCTATGTTATGCATATTATGGAAGACAAACTTTCAGTTATAATAGCTTTAAAATTCAACTTGTTAAATTAGAAAAACTTACTAACAAGCAGAGCAGCAGAGCACCAGCTGGCTAGAGAACTGAGTAGTGGTAACACAGAAGCATCTTGGAGCCTGCTCTATCAATGGCTTTCAGCTCAGCTTTCAGGCTGATTCCTAACATGCATCTGCACCAGGCCATCAGTTCATGTGGCTGACAAAGACTGACAGTATTTTTTACAGAGGACTTCTACAGCAAAGGAAAGTTTACCAACACCTGGAGAAGCCACAGCAGCCTCTGAATACTGAAATCACACAAAACAGTAGCTGAAAAATCACTAGGATCAAGAGCAAGATCAACACACAGAGATTCTAGTAAGGCCTCACATCATACCCTATCAGTGGGCGGGGAAGATGCAGACCTGCCTTGTTCTGGCTCTCCAAAATCCACAATGATGTATCTCAGGCTTAGGTCAGTGAAGCACCATCTTCCAAGCAAAAGCAATCACTATGCCAGCCCTTTGCAGGAGCTGATACAGTATTTCATGAGGGCAGTTTTCTGTCTACCTATTAATATCAGCTCAGATTCAATTTTATGCAACTAGCCTCCCACTATTAGGTTTGCAGCAAGAGATTTAATATAAGGAGTAAAGATAGGATTCTGCCTTCTATTTTGGTAGTCTCACTGTGCTTAGCTGTTAATTAAATCTGGGAGCATGTAGGGATAACGACAAGCACACAGACTGATTTAGACACTGCTAAAAGAAGCCACACACTGTCTATGGAAAATACATGCCAAAGATATAATACTCCAAACACTAGCATAATTGAA
Organism: Urocynchramus pylzowi; assembly: GCA_013397555.1. Lineage (NCBI taxonomy): Eukaryota > Metazoa > Chordata > Aves > Passeriformes > Fringillidae > Urocynchramus > Urocynchramus pylzowi. The sequence continues at coordinate 2,957,149 of VZRH01006604.1, forward strand.
GAGGAATGGCTAACAATCTTTTACATTTACTACTGTCCTGTCACAGCTTAAGCTTAATTTCTATGAGTTATTTAGCCTGACCTGAAATATCACCTGACACTGAGCACTGGTGCTGTTTATAAATAATAGAATGGATTGGGTTGGAAGGAACCTTAAAGATCATTTAGTTCAACCTCCCTGCCATGGCCAGGGACACCTCCACTAGACCAGGTTGTTCAAAGCTCCATCTGACCTGGCCTTGAACACTTTCAAGGATGGGGCATTCCCAGTTTTCCTGGCTAACCTGTTTAGTGCCTTACCAGTTTATGAATAAAGAATTTCCTCTTAATATCTAGTCTAAATCTCCCCTCTTTTAGTTTAGAACCATTACCCCTTGTGCTATCACTACCTGCCGACATAAGAAGTGACTCTCCATCTTTTTTTTAAGTCCCCTTTCAATACCAGAAGGCAGCAATAAGGTCTCTCTGGAGCTTTCTCTTCTCCAGGCTGAACAACACAAGCTCTCTCAGCCTTTCTTCATAGAAGAGGTGCTCCAGCCCTCTGAGCCTCCTATGGACCCACTCCAACAGCTCCATGTCTTTCTTATGGCGAGGATCCCAGACCTGGACACATTATTCCAGGTGGGGTCTCACAAGGGCAGAAGAGGAGAATCCCCTCCCTTCCCCTGCTGGCCATGCTGCTCTGGATGCAGCCCAGGATGTGGTTGGTTTTCCGGGCTGTGAGCACATACTGACAGCTCATGTCCAGCTTTTCATCCACCAAAACTGCCAAGTTCTTCATATGGGACCACATCAAAAGCCTTACAGAATTCTAGGTAGCTGACATCAGTCAGTCTTCCCTTGTCAGTCGCTGCACTCGCTCCACCACAGAGGGCATCAGGCTGGGCAGGCAGGATTTGCTCTTCAGTGAAGCCGTGCTGGCCTGTCTTGCATGCCTCCACACTGCTTCCAGGAGGATCTGCTCCACAATCTTCCCAGGCACAGAGGGGAGGCTCACAAGTGTTTAGTTCCCTGGGCCTTCCTTTATCCTCTTTTTAAAAATAGGAAAAATGTTTCCCTTTTTCAGTCACTGGGGAGTTTTCCTGACTGCCATGACTTTTCAAATATCATGGAGAGTGGCTTGACAACCACATCAGTCAGTTCCCTCAGGACCCTGGGATGCATCTCATCAGGCCCCACAGACTTGTGTCTATTCAATTTCCACAGGTGGTCACAAACCTGCTCTTCCCTTACAGTGGGAGGGACTTCACTCCCCAACCCCCACCTAAGCATGCTACCCAGCTGATACTAATCTCTTACAATTCAAAATTTTGAGAATTCTTTAGGAAAATAAAGGATTTTTAAGCTAGAAGATTGCTTCAAATTTACTTAACTTCATTCCATCCTAAATACAAACACAGCAATTTCTGTGCTGTGCAATGGGTTAAAAAATAAAAAAGGAGCATTATTTTAAGAGGAGATTTCAAAACTGTGTAAATTTTTCTCTGCCTTTCTTTGCAAGATTCACATCTCTGTTCACTGAGAGGATGTTAGCACTACATTTAACAGTATGCTTGTAGTATATATGCACAGGGAACACCTGTAAAACCTTTAAATAAATTTGCTTGGGGACTAATAATAGACAGGGAAACACGAGACTATTTACCCTGAACCTCATGTGGGTTTTGACTTCTGCTGCCTCTACATTGTTTCTGGAAGCCAAGATAGTATTTTTCATTTAAAGCTAACTCAGTGTTATATATATATATGTAAACATGTCAAACACACCACACTTGTACAGGTACATCTCTTCCTACACCTTCAGTAGTATGAGGCAGAAATTCCCCCAGAGAAATCTGTGGGCTTGCTTACATTACTGTGCAAGAGAAAGATGAGTAACATGAGGTGAATTAAAAGAAACAAAAATGGAACAAAATCAGAACCTAAACCAGAACTTTAGATTAACAAACTTAGGAGGGGGAATATGTGCTAGTGGAATTGGGGCTGCTATCTCTGAGAATACTGGCATCTTTCATCTGTCACTAAAAATTAACTTCATAAAAAATGATCTTAGGAGGGTGTGATCACACTGCAGTGCCTGGAGAGCTCTCAAAGGAAGCACATGCTCGACGGTGTGATCACAGCAAAATGACAACGGTGTGATCTAAAAATAAATTGGTTCTTTGCTCTGAAGCTGGTTTCTCCCACAGATACCCAAACCAGAGCCTCCAATTACTGCTTTAAGGGCTAGGCAGAGAAATAAACAATCTGTGGATGGCACTTGTTTTCTGTACATCACATCTGCACGTCAGGAAGGGGAGCCTGTTACTGTGTGAGAAAGCATAAACAAATGATTTGATCGTAGGCTATGCATATGAGTAGACACCCGCTCAAGTACTTTAATATAAAAGTCCCTTCCCAAACATCTAGCAACCCTTATTATTCATTGTCCAAGACAAGACTGGACCACAACAAATCACAGTTCAGATCCAGGAGTGAGCCTGTGAAGCTGTATCCAGCAGAGCATCATTTTGTGAGAAATGAGTCCTTTTGACAAGTCCATCATACAGTGGGCATAACTGCAAATGACTGCTCTGGATCCGAGCAATCATCCGCCACTGTCTGGGCTCAGTAGCTGTGCCAGGTACACTGCAGGGCTCACAGCACTTCTGCATCCTCCCTCCCACAGACCTCAGAGCAAAGCAACCTATTTCCTCTGGTGCTCACTGAGCATCAATATGCCACTGGGAAAACATTTCCCCTTCATTCAGCTGATGAAGAGCCTGCAATGCTAATCGTGAGGACTACTGTAATTGCATCCTGGGTATTCTAGGTGCTGTTCTCAAAACAGAGCTCCCATCCTCTTACAAAAAAAGCAATTTGTTTGCTGCATATTATAAATCACTAAGTACATACACGAACAAACAAAATGGTTAACATCTTGTTAACATTTAAGGTCCCCACTGAACAAACAGAAAGCCTTCTGGTAGCCTAAGCTCTACATGTCCTGAGGCACAGAACAGTATTTTGCCTTATTTACAGTATACTCAAAAGAAAGAGTCCACAATCAAGATCAGGGGTCGTGTTGTTGTTTTTTTTT
>VZRH01006604.1:2960349-2980771 GCA_013397555.1 Urocynchramus pylzowi
TTTTTTTTTTTCCTTTTGTGTTTCCTATTTTAACAGAACAAAAAAAATAAACTTTGCACCTTTGACTCAAAAAGTGCTACCAAGAAAACCAGTTGCAACAACATAGCTGCTTTCCTCTTTCCTCAACCCTTTTAGCAAGTCTGGACACAGCCATGAACCTAGACTCCAAAAGAATCTTGGTGCCTAATTTAAGAAGCAATTAATTCCTGAAGCAGCTAGATTAAGTAAGATCTACGTGCATTCTCCTTTACCAAGCTGATAAGCAGCTGGATCTGAGAGAGCCCATCCCAAAGTCAAAGGGAAGTGATCTGCACCAGAAGTTACTGAACTTACTGAATAGCAACATTTGAGATCATCCATCCCTAAGATCATCCATTCTTTACACACTGGTGGCTACTTTCTCTTAAAATTGAGACAATTTTTGGTTTTGCCTAATATTCTTTTTAGCATAAATACATACATAGACCAGCAAAGAAAGCTCTACATCCTTGCTTGAAAATCACCTGAAACCACTCATCACACATCTCCTACCATATGCTACATTCAGAGTGGATTGCTTACTAGCAAACAGATTTGGAATAGGCAAATGCTACAAAGAAACTATCCCAAGCCCAGCATTTCTGTGATGCCATCAAGCACTTAAACTCATGGAGAAAAATATTTCAAAACCAAACACCTTTAAGGTGTCAGAACACTTCACAATGTATAAGAACCTGAAAATAGACCCAAAATAGAAGTCTCAGTTATCTCACACTGGACAGAAAAAAACCCACAAAACTTCCAGAGACAGCAAATTTGCTCTGTTTTAATTTTTTTTTCCTTCTACCAATCAATTAATTCACTAACATGAACAAATATTAGTTTAAGTTAGTGCCATATCAAAGACACTTGGTGACTTTATCCACCCTTGTTCCTCATCACAACATCTCCTTTGCTCCCTGTAAGAGTAGAGCATTTGTCTGGAGGCCCAGAGGGAGGCTGTCCTATACACACACGGCTGTGTAGCACATTGGCTCATCCTCACACTGCACCTCGGAAAGAATGGCTTTTCACAGCTGCAGAGACTGGGAATGCTCTGGCATTGAAGTGTGTGGTACTTTTTTTTTTTTTTTTTTTTTTTTCTGGGAAGCCAGGATAAAAAGATGTAAGCTGCAGGCCAGTTTACAACAGAGCAGTTGAAGGGCCTCCTAAGTACAATGTCGAAAGGGTAAACGTGTGTTTGTGTAGACACTTTCCAAAGTAACAAACAAAGGTGTTTACAAACTCATTTTAAAGTCTCTACAGGCAGACCTAAAGAAACACACCATTTCCCTAAGCTCCTGTACTAATACTAGTTATTCCTAGTCCTAGGGACTCCATTCAAAGCTAACATTACCTTCATCAAAGCTTTGAAACTCGGTTTCAAATCACCTGCTCCACTACTTCCACCTGACCACCCACCCACAAGGAACACCCAGTGCAAACCTACTGCCCTCCCACGTTGCTTCCAGACCATTAGCTCCTCCGTGCCAGGACAGGTCCCCGGATCCCTGGGGCTGCCACCCTGGCCTGCCTCACACCCCGCACTCCCTCAGGGACGGGAGACCCGGTCCCCTTTCACAGACAGGCCTGGCGGCTCTGACGGCACCGCTTGGCCGGGCCTCCCTCCCAGCCCCCCTCAGGCAGCTGAAAGCGTCCCCGGCGTGAGGCGGAGCCGCACCGTGCCCTCAGCACCTGCAGGCCCCGAGCAGGAGCGGAGCTCTCCAGGGCTGATAGCCAGGGGCTACGAGAGCCGTAGCGCCCACACGGGCTTTTATTCCCGCGTGCCAGAGTTCTGTTTCTGCGGTCAGTAGCCCTGGTGCGTTTGCCCCGCAGGCTGTGCGTGTCTGTGACCCCGGCGGGCTCGCCCCGCAGCCTCCCGGGCACTCCCGCCGCCACGTCAGGAACAGCACTTGCGGGCACGGGAAGTCCCACCGGCATTAACTGCGTGCCAAAGGTACGCATGTTCGCCAAACTCATGGAGCATCTTCTTCCCTCCCTTCTAAGAAATAAAATTTTGCAGTCATAAGGACTCTGGTTTCTCCTCTCCCCTGTACTCTTTTAACTGAAAGGAAAGAAGAAAAGGTGGGAAATGAAAAATAGTTCAAGGCACAGGAACAGCACTGAAATGACTAATATAGAATAGATATCCAGGCAGAGGACTCAGGAGACAGCCCAGAACATAAAGCCAGTTCCTACCTTCTGCATGTGGCTGTGACAGGTGAGCACAAAAGTTGGAGACACTCTGCACTCAAGCTCCAGAACCCACCTTGCAATCGTTCTTGTTGAAACAGTGGCACTTCAGTGCTCTTCTCCCCTGCCTCTGTTTGGTTACTAATCCTTACTGCACAGGAAAAGCAGAGTTGTATTTCATTTAACCCCTTCAGCCTCTCAGTTTCATCTCAGGAGTTTTCACTTTTGCTTGGGGAAGCCAGCGCCGTAAGCATGCACACAGGCACGCCTGCCTTGGAATTGTTTCTAGCTTCTGTAGTCTGTGTGAGCACACACATGAGCTCCAAACTGTGCCTGAAGTTGTTGCAGGGGTGGAGCCCTTTGTAACTAGTTTTATTTTAGCTGTAGGCATCATATCAAAAGAGAGACAGCTATCCACAGATCCCTTCAGTATTCATTTGCAGTAAGTTCTTAACTCTGAACTCTTAACTCTTCACATTTACTTTAAAACTACAACCTGAATCACAGTTCACAAATAAGCTTTTGACAAAAGAAACTTTGAACTTAAATACGATTCACAGCTAGATTTGGGTCTAGGCAAAGTTAAGCAGACCCCTAGAATCTGAAAATAGCAGTAATTTGGATACAGACCTGTGTTTAACCAAAGACTACGGCAGCACAGGTTTCTCTACTTTCTTTCCTCTAACAAATGCCATGCAATTCAGAAACCCCCTGAAAACTGCTGTGAAGGAACAATTTTACAACATAAAAACTGTTAAAGGGAAAGGAATCTAGTTGGACGCATTACAAGGAAAAACTTGTGTTTTTAATCATGTGAATACTAGAGAAAACATTGCATAACAACTTATGTGTTGCCGTTGTTTTATTTTGCAAACAGATAAATCTGACCCCCCATTGATTTTGTCCTCTGCTTAGTATAAAACAAATAAATAATGAAATACAGAAACCACAGATCTAGAAAAATAGATTCTGGTCCAGCAAATACAACAGCTATCAGCATTTCAACCCTATTTAATATTATGACCAAGGTTTCCTAGATTATGAGAATAGCTTTAGAGCTTCAAGTTTGGGTTGGTCTTTTATGTTTTGCCTTCCAGTTTTAGACTCCTTTCATCAGTAGTTCATTTGTAATGAAAAGAGAGAAAACCTTGCTTTACAAAGGAAAGATGAAGCTTCTACTTTCAGGTAACTCCACATGTTGGATCTTCCCAAGATGTGCAATGAAATCTCCAGAACTGGTATCACTACTGTCCTCTTGGCCATGCTGCTGATTTAGATAATCAAAAGGGACAATATCCTTGCCAGCTGTTGACAAGCCTGGATGTGTACAGCTCCAAATGGAAGTTTCTAGCAGACTTGTAAATGCATCAGACACAGAAGCAATTTTATTCCAGGAATACAGCTCTCTTCTCCCTGCTGTTCAATCCCTGTCTAGCAGCTAGCCATGAAAGGTACACAGTACTCAAATCCTACCATTACTCATCCCACAGGGGACTGAGTTCAAATAAAAGTCACATTTTTTTCCATAAGCACAAGCAATCCTGTACTTTCCTGTCAAAGCTAACTCTGCCACAGTAAACAAGGATAAGCACTAACAGGAAACCCAACACAAATTGGCAACAACTCCACCCAGCACCAGGGGAACCACAAGATATTGAGAGACACAATACATCCCAGAAGAACATCTAATGGTGGTGCAGGTGCATGGCTACCTATGTTATCCTTGTCAGGAGAAACAAAAATTGGACATTGTTAATGCCTAATTAACAATAGAGAAATTATTGTCCTGCCTAGTTAGATTCAAGTTTTCTTTTAAGAAAAATAAATTTGGGCTTTTGGCCAAGCTGTGATTCCTCCTTTTGCATCAGAGAGTGATTACATAAGCATGTGCTTTTTCTTTTTCCACCTGTACTCCCAACTGGCCACTGGCTAATGCCATCCTGCTAGGTGTCACCTTCTATCCTAATCCTTCAGGATTTTTGGTCAAACCAACACCTGAAGCCCTGGCTTTCTACGAATACACCAAACTTTCAGATCAGTTTAAAGCTTTTAGCCCATTGGCAAGAAAAAGCTGGAAATCCAATCCCAAAGGTTCAAAAACTAGAAGGCAAAACCCCCCACAATTTCAGATGAATTTATAAATACCCAATCATTAAAATACCTTTCATAGCAGTGGGACCCTCAATTAATGTTCCTTTTTCAAATACCAAGCTTAATAATGTTCTTGTAGTTCTTGTGTTCTTGTTGATAAGCTACAAGGGAGTACAGAGACAGGGAAAATGTGACTGTTCATGTTGGAATCTAGCCAGGATGCATCCAAAAAACAGCTGTGCCTACTGCATTAAAGCAGATACTGTGTAAACACATCTGGATTAATTTTAACTCCATACAGACTTAATAGATGAGCTCCTGATATGCTGAAATACAAAAAGATCTGAGCAGACTTTTACCACAACTAAGCAACATGAAACATCACTAAAACTTCTTTTATTAAGAAAAGAAAAGAAAAGAAAAGAAAAGAAAAGAAAAGAAAAGAAAAGAAAAGAAAAGAAAAGAAAAGAAAAGAAAAGAAAAGAAAAATCTGGTCATACTTCCTGGTTCCAGCAGCGATGTGACAAAATCAGAAGCTGTTAGTGTAGGATTTGAGCTCAAAGCCAGTGCTTACCTAGAAAAAGGAAATGCAAATATGAAGTAAACCTTTGCCCTGTGGTTTCACAGAAAGTTTTGCATATGTACCTTTCCTCTGGGAGAAAGGACATGATCCTTGTGTTTAAATTGTTTTCACCACTTACCCTTTAGTGAAAACAAGATAATCCACTGCTCCAAGACCATTCTCATCTCTTGGTAGGACACTGCCGGGTCACTATGGAATGAACACAGCAGGACCACAGGCATTTGCCTCTTGCCACTAGGTCTATCCAGTGGCTAGCTGGGCACCTGGGTGTCCCAGATGAGGTCAAGAAGAAACAGCTGAGATGAATGCATAGTGAATGGGTACTGCTGAACACGATATCCCTTCTAGCCTGATCACTACAGAGCTTTTGGCAAGGAGCAACCTCTACAGGAGCTGTGGCATTGGGATTTCAACAGTTACATGGCCAGAGGTCAGCAGTAAGAATTCTGCTTTCTCTTTTATTGTATCTTTCATGATAAACTACCAGGATTCCTTACTGCCAGAGGCTGTTTCCAAAGACTGTCCAAAGATCTGCATGCTTTACTGCACAGGGCTCCAGTCTAACTAGTTATGGCTAACACTTGCAGCACTGTAGCACTTAGCTGGTCACCAGATACCCACCATGGTGCTCTATCACTCCTTATCCTCAACATGACAGAGAGAGAAAAACTTGTCAAATATGATAAATACAGGAAGATTACTCACTGGTTGTTGTCATGGGCAAAACAGACTTCAGAGAAATTAATTACCGAGAAATAAACCCAAAACTTCCTGCTTCTTCCCCAGGCGGTACTTAACGCCTAACTCTTCTACCTCCTGTCCTCTCCTGCTTAGCAGCAACCAAAAAATTCAGGCAAGACTCACAAAGCCTCCAGAAGAGAAGCTTGGGCATTCATGCAAGGAAGAGAAGAATCTGTCCGATCGGCTGCCTGTCTCTGTCGGACACGCGTAAGGTGGTCCGCAGACAGCCTGCAGCGAACAGATGAGTCTGGACTCTTCTTTTGATCTTTTTCTCAGGTTGTTTATTTTATCTTATCTAAAAAGTTTTTCTTCTGCCCAGCTGAGATCCGACCAGCAAGGCAGCCACACGCAAACTCCCCGCCCCTGGGGCGGTAGAACATTCTTATACTGATAATTACGTGTATGATATTTACAATTTTTCACCAATTCCCATCACCTTTGTTGAACAATGCACCTTTAGCATAAGCCAATCCAAAGTGCATACATCACACAGAAGATGGATGACAAGAAGAAGAAGAAGAACCACGAGGTCAGGCCTAAATCCTCCATCTTGTCTCCATCATACCCCCTTGCACCAGAATCCTAAAACCTATGTTCTAGTCTACAAAAGCATTTGTCCTTCACCATTTACACCTCAGAAACCTGTGAATCCTCATGTTGAGATAGCACGACTCTCGAAGGGTCAAATTCAAGCCACCAGGTACTTTTGGCTACATTCCAGGACTTCTGAGACCCCCAGGGGCTCTCCCTGGGACTCAGAGCATCCGAGGTGATGCACTGAGTTCCCACAAGAATCTGTGCTCAGTTTGGTTTCAGAATTTGAACCTCCCAGGAGACTACTGTGATCAGGAAACCATGACATAGTCACATTACAAACTGGTGTTCTTGATTGCTCACTTTGCCATTTAGCCAAAGAGCAAGGATCTGGGGTGTTGTGATTATGGCTGGGTCACGTTCTTAAAATATGGGATGTGTACCTTGCTTTTCTTTCAGAATAATGCCCAGTTTCTCAGATAAGAGCACTGGCCTAAACAAGGGAAATAGACAGCCATTGCATTTAGCCTACTACTTGCATTTTACCCAGGGGATATGCTCAAATATTTCCGAGCACAAGATAATACTGAGCAGTAATCTTACAACCTTAGGCAAGTGTGTTGATGTCTGAATGAAAAGGTAAAGAAATAAGGGTCTTTGGGATGTCAAATCAAGTCCACTGCTACTGGGGATATTATGGCATGTCTCTCTTTCCATTAGCTACACAAGGTTCTGAAACTTCTAGGCTTCAGCTTACTCTGAAAACAATAAAACTTTAGACATAATGATTTTTTAACTTATGATTTTTTAAAGAAATGACAGTAAAGTAAGTTTTGATTCAACCTGAACTGAGTTTCTTTCAAACTTGAATAGCACACCAATAACTGCATTCTTCCCAGACTCTCACTCACCTTTGCAAGATAGGCATGTCATTTAGTCCTCTGAATGACAGCTTCTCAGTATACAGAATGAATCCTGTCAACTTTTCAGAAAAAGCAGCTCAATTCCATGTTCAGGAGACATTACAAAGTCCTTAGAGGAAGGCTGGAAAGTGTATTACACACTGATGGGCTCTGCTGTACAAGTTAGCTGCACCAAAGCCAGTTATCCATCTTGCAGTATCTCTTGCACTGGTTATCTCTGCTGTAGAGGCCTGGCCACACATGGACTCTTTCACGTGCTGAGGGCTGCTGCAGGGAAGCTGACCTGTACAACTTTTGTATAGATACAGCTACGAGCAGAGCTGATTTTATTGTGGTTTGCCAGCATGCAGCCACTGAAGTCAGCAATGAAAGAGAATAAAGAGGTATCAGCTTCATTCCTACCTAGTCTCCCTTCTTGGACACTTTCACATAATGCAGCTCAGAACTGTGGAAACCAATGCACTCATCAATATTTTTGCTATAATCTGCTCCAGGAACAGAGCAACTCACAAGCACTTGGTCTGGCAGGATTCTCTTCTCTTAGTTCCTTCTCGACAACTGAGCCAATTCCTGTGCTGTGCTCTCCAAGAGAGCCTTCAAATAAATTTACTCTTTGTATTCAAAGAATTAGATACCTCTCTTCATCCATTTCCAAGATGAGTGAAATGGCAAGCCTGTCACTTCATATTTATTTTGATTCTCAACCAAATCAGGTGAGACTTTTATTCAGGCCAGCTTTCTAAACAAGCTGATAGCGCTACGCCAAGTTTCAGCTCTTCATCCTTAGGCCGTTTAAAGAAGAAAAGCAGCAGCATGTAGTGATAATGTTGGTGTTCAAAAGGCAAAAAACAACTTCAAAGTGCTGTGACTAATTCCATGCAAACTTTGTTGTGAAAGGCACTCCAGTACTCTGCACCTCAGGATACAAGTGGAGGCACTATTCCATTGCTAAGACTATACTTGGATACACAAAGATTTGCCTGTAAAACAACAGAGGAACTACATGTAATGGAATGAATATTGTTTTTAAACAGTCCAACTACTCCTGAGTTTAAGTCATGTGAAACAAAACCAGGACACAAATGAGTCTATTGGAAGGGAAGCGGGGTTAATTTTTTCTAGCATTGAATAGCACATCTAGTTTTTCTGATGTCCCACCCCAAATCTTAGGTTATCTACAGGAAATCATTCTAACAGCCTTCCTTACAAGCAAACAGTTTGAATCCTGCTAATTTTTACGAAACTGATCATAAGAACATTGTGATCCCGTTTTCTTTTTCTGTATCGTGGATTTAAATATTGCGTAGGGCAAACTTGGCAGCCACACAGAGAATCTCATTTAGAGAGATTAACCTGTGAACACAGAGAGATCTGGAGGGTCTCTGTTTGTCCACTCCTTGATGCAGAGGATTTAAACAGGAATAATTATATTCAGCAAGCATAAACACACACACTCAAAAAGTAATATATACATGTATTAAATGAGGCAATGCCTTATCCAGAACAGACACTCCCTCAGCTGTTTGTTTTCCTTTTATTTTGGTTTTACATTTTAATGATATATAAAAAGTAGAAGAAATCACAGGTGGTAAGCAGATTTGAGCTAGAAAACTGATTTCAAGGGAAAACATTTTTAGTTCTTATACAAACAAAGATAGTGATTAATGTTGATTTCTCGTGCTCCCCAAGCTGTCACTGGTGAGCAAGGAGCAAAGGGTCAAGGCTGGCCATTTGTAATCAGATAACATTTGAAAACATAAAGGGCAGTCTCCAAACTCCCAAATGTTTTCTGAATAATCCAATCTGCTCCACCCAAAATAGCAAAAAAAAAAAAAAAAAGTCTGCATCACACATATTTAGCAAAACATGTTATCACCTGAAACAAAACCAGAAAAACCTGTTCCCCATGGATGCCACACAAACATCAGCCCTTTGCTCAGAAGGTCTTGCCCAGAGCTCAGTCAAAATCTGAATTTCCAAAGGCTTTGGATGAGGCATAGACTGATGTGGCAGAGAGGAGGGCAAAGAAGCAACAGTAACCAGCTAATTCTAGGCCTGATCTCAGTATTTTGTAATGATTGACAAAACTACAGTTATTTTCACCATGGCTGGACTGAGAAAGTCTTGCTGAACTATTCTACCCTGCCCAAACCTTCAGGGAAACCAAAGCAGGCAGATTTCCCTTCCCTCCGAGCTGATTCCCTTTCCCCCCACAGAGTGCACCTGGGCTCCTGGGGCCCTCAGCAATGGAAACAGCTTCTCTGCTTCTCACAAGCATCAGCCCTTGCTGGGAATAGGGAGCTTGCCAGGCAGAGATAACAATACAGCAAAGCTTTGGAGGGAAGAAAGAAGCTGGCTACATCACAGCCAACACGAAGAAAGATCCTCCTGGAACTATTCCAGCTATTCTCCATTTAAACATTCAGCCTTTTTCTCTCAGCACTCTTTCCACACTCCCCTCAGAGATCTCATGCTATTCACTGTGGAGTCTAAAGTCACCTGCTTTTAGCTGGGCTTGGCACTGCCTACCACAAATGCTGCTTAGGAGATACAGAAGCAGAGAGAAAAGTTGAAAGCAAAACCTCTGACAAGCAATTCTCACCCCCACGCCCACATACATTTATCCCTCGTAATTCCCGGTCCATTTATACACATTACTTCCGCTAAAGAAAAGTAAATCCTGTGCCAAAACATAGCCCTTTGGTTAAAAAAGTGTTATATTCAGCAGAGGTTTTAACTCTAGCATACTAAACACAGAGTCATTAGGATTTAACACTATTGAAATGGAAATGGAGACAGAAACCTTTCCAGTTCTTATACTTCAGTTTGGAATTGGAAGAGGACAACACCGACTGTAATTGCATTAACAGATCCTCTGGAGCAACATGCCCTTGATAGAAAGTACTTGGAAGCATGAGGCACACATAAGCTCTTGCTGATGTCTTCCAGCATCAGACAGCAAGGAAGCTGACACCCTACTAAGGACAGCATTACAGCCTTGCTGCCCAGCAGAGAAAAGTCAGCAACAAAACAGAGCAACAGGGGCTGTCAAGACGATGATCCTTCTCTCCATCTCAGCAGACTCTCGCAGCACAGCTCTCTCAAGTGGCTCAAGGCAGTGACAGTTCTTTTCCCAGGCTCTGTCCTTGTGCAACCCCTACAGGGCATGAGAAGGTGCCCGGATCCTGGCAGCTGTTTCCATATGCCTATGGCTCAGATCTCTGACAAGGGATTCTGGAATGAGATTTCTCTCCCAGCATAATGAGGTCTTTAGTCATTAACAAAGGAGCCTTCTGGGGTAGAATTCCAGCTGCGCCTGAGATCTTACCTCCACAGAGATGACTTTTTTCCAGCACACAGGTTTAGTTTGAGGAGAAAGGGAAAGGGTTGATTTTACCAATCCAGGGATTTTTAGTTGCAGCAGTTGAAGGTTTCTGTTTACTCTTAGATCAGGGTAAGAAATCTCTTGCTTCTCCTTCCTGCCACTTCACAGCTGCCGGTTGAGCTTCTGTGCTTGCCGTTCCTTTGCCTCAAAGGCAAACTTTGTGTCCTGCAGCTGGGCAATGGCCTCCTTGGCCTCCTTCAGGTCCTGGCAGATGAGCTCGTACTTCTCTGTCAGCTCCCTGTTCTCTCGGCGCAGTTCCTGTACCACCTGGTTCACCTCCTCCGTCTGCTTGGTGCAGTGGATCTTCAGCTGCTCTACCTCAGAGAGCATGATCTCCATGTTCTTGACCAGTGACTCCAGTTTCTCTTTGGACATGGTGTCAGGATCAGTTCTATTCAGTCTGCCCAACCCAAACCCAAAAGGGACAAAGAAAGCCACCCTGTGCAACATGCACCAGGACGTCTGGCAATCAGAGTCTTGTGGTCTCTTTTTATACTCCCTGCTGCTCATCCTCCTCCTCCCTTCCCTTTCCTTCCCCAAAGTGTCTCTAATCTTCTTTGCTTGGTTAATCTACTTATTTTTATTGCGTTGTAGAAATTGACTGAAGGGCTGACAGCCCTGCGGTAACATATGTGCTGTGCAGCAAAAGCCAGAGCAATAATGAGACTCTGTGCAGCCCGTCCACAGAAAAACAGCTTTCATCTGAAGAATTCTCTTGGGAACTCCTTGCAGTACCCATTAAAGTACAAAGAAACCTCTTCAAGCCAGACGCCTACTGCAGTCCTGTGCACCCAGTCCCAAGAGCACAGCCTGACTTTCATCTTACATATATTGAGGTAAGCAAGCTTACAGCAATACAAATCACGTGTAGGCAAAGAGAACTAACCTCAGTTTCTCTTCCTCTCTCTTAATCTTATGTTTGGGCAAAATGGAAGGAACAAAATATAAAATTCCTGGATTTTTCCCACGGGAAGATCTGTCCAACAACAAATGATGCAACAGCCTCATCTTCTTTTGAAAGCAGTCACAATGGTTATCTCAATCAGTGGCAAGCACAGTTACTGGGCCATGTACCACTTGAAGGTGGCTTGTAATCTGTTAGGGACATGCAGGCTAGAAATTTTAAACCCTGGTACCCCTTCCCTCCCTTCTGCTCCATCAGTAACACTGGCCCCAGAATTCACACAAAAATTTACTCCTCTACACACACACAAAAATTTACTCCTCTGCCACCCACAACAGGTGACAAATGGCTGCTGAGCACTACTGAACTTGTGAGAATCAGGACTGAGACATGCCAGCCTCAACACCCCGATTACTCAGGTCATCACACAGCAGGGTGATCCCAGCAGCCACAAAGGATTAAGTGAGTCTGGCCGACTTTCTGAAGTTTGACCCAGACTTTCTTATGTATCCAGTTAATTAATGCACTTGCCTAGACAATAAAAATCATTAATTAGCCAAGTATGTGAGGTAACAATATCACCCTTGAGAAATTAATTTGTCTGAGGTGATATCACATGTGGCTCCTCAGGTAAGAGCCCATGCTATTTAGCATTGATTGTCTGGCCAGGGGGCACAGACCATGGCAGAGACTAGAATGCAGTTTGCTCTTGGGGAGTTTGCAAACGAAGGACAGAAAAGCGTGTCTCTGTCCTTCCCCCCCACATCAGGAACATTTCCTTCAGGCTGAGTCTGCAACTTTTCAGAAGCCTTCAAACTGTTCTACACACCCAGAGAAAGTCAGAATCTCATTTGCCATACAGCACATAGACGTGGTTCTGTGCTCACTGAATTCACCTCACAGAATTACATTCCAGTGCACAGTATTTCATAATGGCCTTCACTCTTGCATGCTGTTTTGCAATTCCAGTTCCCCTTAAAAGGATCCTGTAGTACCATCACATACATTCAATACCAGCTTGAGAGAGAATACATGTCTTCATGTGCAGAGCTCCCCCAAATACATTTTTTCTTCACTTTTCTCCACAAATGTTGCTTTTTTCAGCCATGGAGAGTTTCAGATGCTTTGTCCCACAACTCATTGCCCCTTTTTCCCTGCTAGGCTCAGAGAAATAAAGCTCTTTCTTCCAGGGAGTTTTACATCTCCTCCAGCACAGGATGAAAACACTGCTGGATGCTGGCCAAGCCCTGACAGTGTTCAAAGGCCTGGGACTTCTCACAGCTGGAGGTTAAAGAGTTGCTCACAAAGCCAGCCATCCTACTGCCTCTCACACAAGTGCACAAGCAGACCCCTCTCATCCTGGCAGATGGAGCACTTTGCACCACACTTTGAAATGAGCAGAGTGACATCCTTCAGATGAAAAGAGAGTGGGAGAATCTAAACATAATTAGAATATGTCCTAAAGTCCTTGAAGAAACGTTTGCACTGGCTGTCAGCCCAGATCCCACGTGATGCACATGGCACTGGAATAGGGTGGAACATGCTGCAGCATTACAAAACAGCAGGTCTTCATTAGTGAGGAATCTTCCCTGTCTCCACAACTGTACACACTGCACCCAAACAGTTTAAATCAAGCAGAATTACAATGATGCACAAAGGGAGTGCCACAGAGGCCATCTACTTGGATATTAGTAATTGATACATCATCTCTCACTGTCTTACTCTCAAAATTATTTAAGTTGTCTTGGATACAGACAGAATCTTGGCAACAGAAAGGGGGTAAGAGACACTACTGAAATAATGATGTAAAATGAAAACAAGGAGTAGCATGAGAGGAGTTTCTACAAAGATATGGGAATTGTTACTATGCTTGGTTTGATTTAAAATATTATTTGATGAAGTAAGAAGTAGGAATTAAAAGCTCATGAAAATTGCAGTGGGAGAATGATGCAAAAATCACTAGACCTACTGCAACAAGACTAACTTGAACTATAGCTTCTTGCCTTCAGTCACTGCTGGACTCCCCTGTTGCAGAGAAACTGGAGAAAGAGGCAAGCACCAATAGTGAATTCAGCTGGGGAAAAATGCAGAACAGCATACCTGAGAAAAACAATTCAAACCACAAGAATTCAGTGCACATGGACACACAGCAAACAGCAGTCTTAGAAGAGTTGGGGAAATGGCATGTTAAGACAGAAATTAGTGACAACATAGCAGGGGAAAATAATAAAGTGCTGCTAGATTGTATTACATAGGAGCAGCGCACTGTAAGGGAATGAGGTAGCTCCAGCTTCTCCCTCCACCCTGCTGGAGGGAAAATGTAATGTTTTGTTCTGGACATTTGTCATAAAGGGATCAAGAAAAGAGTTTGAAACTTAGACAAGTGTTCAGAGAAGATGCTGATATCAAAAAATGCACTCTGAAGTCTTGTGAACCAGGTTTAAGAAGAAGGATTGAAAACTACATGGCAAGGTATTTCTAGGACTGTTTTGCAATTATGTCCTGGTCCTCTGAATGTTCTAGGAAAGACAGCTCAGCTGGAAGGATATTTCTGTAATTACTAAGGGCCTGACTGCACAATTGTAATTTTGAAAACACCAGTGATTTCTGTGGTCTTGGCCAAATGGTGCCTCTCTTGTTATTTCATAGCCGTATTAAATCAGGAAAAATTAGTGTTAAACTTCTCACTACAGTACATGCTATGTTGAGAGACACCATTGACAAATCTATCAGCTCTTTTGTGCATATTCTTTCTCTGTTCCACCTTTCACTCTGCATATGGGTTTGAGATATATGAAAGAAGGAAACACAGAGATAGTTAAGAACAAAACAGAGGAGCAACCGCTGGGAACAACCACTCCGGCTCTTGTGGATGGCAGGAAAATTGTAGAAAGTGGCACTGGTAGAAGTGAAACTTCTTGTGCTTTTCCATAATGGGTGGGAGCTACACAACATCTGACTACATCACCACACTCAACTATGCTGGTTTTAGCACTAGAAGCAAATGGCAGTTTGAGGCTGCCAAGCTAAAGATGGTTCATGTGAGACATACTTGTGCTTCTTCACAGGTCCCTGAGCCAGAGAATCACCTACTCCTCTCATTCAGAGGCACACACAAGGCAGAAATGCAGTTTTCCCATCACGTTCATACCTCTGAGAGTCTGAGAAGGAGACACAAAAATCATACTCGTTCAGTATCTGTCTGAAAGCAGACCACGGGTGTTCCAGTTTCTAATGTATTTAACAGGGGCCCTGGGAACATTTGAGGAGAAAATCATTAAGCTACCTCATTCTCTCTTTGAAGCTTTCTCAGCAATACAAGAAGGACAATTCACTATCCTAGAATTTTAAATGGAAAAATGTCTTTTAAATAACTCTCAGGGTGAAAAAGCAAGCCACTTGGTAAAAACCCTGCAAAATAAAGCTTCACATACCTTATCTTCTCAGGCAAATACTTAGATTGCTGTTATCTATGTCTAGTTTTTCCAGTCACAGACACAAAAGTACAATGCAACGTTCACACAACAGTTGTGGGAGACAGTACTGTAGTTTCTTAGTAGATAGCTTAAGGTTATCATCCTCAGATAACAATGGTCATTATTTTAACAATTGATTTTTTAAAAAGACATATAGTATGCCACTGACTGTAGTGAAAGCATTAGAGCCCTCCAATCTGTTTTTTCTTGCAGCCTTTTTACTTATTCCTGATTTATCCCCAATGATATGTCTAACAACCAGTGCAGCATTTGCATGCTTCACCATCTAGGAAGTCTGCTAGGGTAAATGCACTTTATACAAAATCATTACAAGATGAAGTATAAGGAGCTTTCACCTCTGTATTCATAGTAAAACCACTTGAAAAAACAAAACAAAACCAAAACAACATAAAAACCCCCTAAAGACCAAGCAGCACCTGGAGGCACTGACCATTCCTGCACCACAGTGGGAAACATTTGTCCCCAGCTATTCAATTTGTTTCTAATAAAAGACAAACACCATTGTTCCATGTGTCAAAATACTCAGCACTGTGTAAGACATTGACGTAATGATGATCTCATCCTGCAGAGTTCAGAGACTATTGATAAAATCTGCTCTCCTATTAAAACACAAGATTTAATTTTTGCCACTATTGTAAGCATTAACCATATCTCAGGCAATTTGGCAGAACTCCAGTTTAGCTACACACAAAACTACATGATTTACAGGTTTTGATCTAAAATACTGCACCAAAAGGATACCTACCAAAATTGTGATCAAAATCCTTGACACAAATGAGTATAATATGTCTCAATAGTGAGAGAGGTATTAATGGATACAGAGGTACCTTTTCCCATTCTGCCTCTATCTACTCATCAGCCTGATCAAAACAATTAATTCAGCACAATACAGGTCAGTAAAATAAAAACTGATACCTTTTACAGAATTATTCCCAAACTGGATTGATTTCTCCTTAAGAAATCAACTGGGTAAGAAAAATACCCAGTAGTGACAGGTGACTTTTATATAAACTAAAATAAAACCCCCTCCAACCGTTTACTAGGATTTTTACCATCTAAGAAGAGGAAGAAACAGTTCCCACATGTCATAAAGCTATTTAATATTTGAGGTGAAAAAATTTCCAGAGCAGGACAGTGATGAATCCTTCAGATTAAAGCAAAGAGTGAAGAATATTAATGACGATTTTTAAATGTTAAGAATGTTTCAAAACAAAAGCTCTTCTTTTAATAAGAAATGGTTTTGTTCAGAGTGTAAAACTGGAAAATTTGCAAAGCCCCTCTAAACAGTAACACAAGGAGTTCTGCTGGGATGACATCCTCCATGGCACCTAACCACATTTCTGGTGAGGAAACTACACAGGACATGTCCTGGTGACCACAGGGGATTGTCCAAGGGGCTTTCACCCCCACACCAGCCTCCTTGGCCGGAGGGGGTGCTTCCTCTCCACAGAACCTGAAGTCAATGCTGTGAGAATTAAAGGGAAAGAAGAAGGAAACATCTTCCCTGTCCCTTAGAGCAGACTGGGGCCTGCCAGCATCTCCACAGCCTGCAAGGGCAGATCAGATGGAAAGGATTCAAATGATGGTCTCAGTAAGTCAGTGAGCAACGCACCCTGAGGAGTAATTAGATCTGATGACAACACAACAGTCAATGCTTTGCCTAACACATCTTTCCATGTCATGTTGAATTAAGGGTTACTGGAAAGGAAGAGAATGAGCAGAAAACAATTATCCATAATCAAAACTTTATAGAGGAGCAAATATATATTTTAATTTGCAAATAAATAATCTTAGAAACATTCTTTCATTTATTCTGCAGTGTGATTTTTTCCTAAAGACTGAGTGTCCATCCTGACAGAACATGCAGACTTCAGGAAAACAAACAAGTAAAAATACCCAAACAGGGAAACTAACAAGTAAAAATTTCCTAACTGTTGCTATTATTCAGTACATATGAACTGAAATACTGGTTCAAATAAAAGAAAAGATGCCCAGTGATTATTTGCACGACATGGGGTTATGCAATCCAGTCCTGTAACCAGACTACACCAAATAAACTGGCAGTGGCACAGATGTCAGTAATTACTGAGAAATTTGATCTGGTGAGAATAAAGGCCTCTTTTAGTTCTAGATACATGTGAACAAACACTCACGTCATTTTTGGTTCAGGATGCCAAATTCTATTATAATGATTATTTTGACATGACATTTAAAACTCTCCTTACCTAGCTAAACCAGTCTCCAAAACACAGCTGAAGAACTTCTCAGTTGTCTGCAGATTTCCCTTGACTACCTGTTATACATTTAAGAATAAGTCAGTCTGCATTATCCAAATACATCAAGGAAGTTTTAATTGTGTTCACTATTCAGCAATATAAAAATGTGACTCAATGTTGATTCAGTAGCCGCAGAGACTAAGGAATGGAAACATTCAGGATGAAAGGACTTCCTCAAAAAGGATGCTTTTAAACTATGGGAGAAGCATGATATCAGCAAGCCCTTGCTGAGGAACTACCTAGGAACAGTTTCATTTTAATCATGACAAGCTGTCAATGCCAAAACACTGGTATAGATGAAGGCTGGCTTCCCAGATGACTGTTCTCCTACCAGCTTGTCATAAGATCAGTCTCTCAGCAAATCTTAAACACTATCAAAGCAGATAAAAAGTACTAAATTTTCTGGGGGCAACAAGTAGCATCTTCTCAGTACTGTATCCCTAGCTCCCTGTCACATAAACAGCCTTGACAATCTTTAAGCAGATTATATACACAACAGCTTCATCTCCAGAGGAAGTGGGATTAAAAGGTTTATTGCTACTATGACAACAGCCAGGTTCTGCTGTTCTTAAAATAGTTTCGAAACCTTAGCAGTGACTGGAAATGCACACATGCCTCCCCTACAGGATTCATCATGTACTAAATACAGTCCTCCAAAAAGAAATCATTTTATAACAGTCTACTTTTTTCAAATACATATTTTAATCATGCTCTTTAATCCCTTGTTACGAGCACTATGAATAGAAAGCAGCAAAAAAGGCACAGTGCTGCCATGTGGCTGTGATTACAGCTTTAGAAGTGATTATTGCTGGGTGCTGGCTGCAGACACCAGGATAGGCACTGCCACCCAACAATAACCACCCCCTTGCAGCACCTCTGCACTGTGGGGTCTCATCAGGCCTCTACCTGCTCCATGCTGCCATTTTTGTCCTTATAAATGTTCCCCTTGATGCCCACAGGTATGCTGTTATGTCTGAGGCTGAATTAATTCCTCCCTCATAGGAACAACTGGAAGTAGAATTTGTCACACAGTTCATTACCAAACCAGGTCAGTGAGGCCTGGGTTGGGGTGTAAGTGTGCCAATAACTCCATGGTAGCTGGACCTCTTCACTTGAGTATGAATTGAATCAGTGATTAGCATTTTGTTACTGAGGATGGTTAAATAAACCATTGATTCAATCAAATATAGAGCTGCTACACTCGATGAGCATCCAGCTGTGCTCTGAGGCATTCTCCAAGTACATTCATGCTGACTTGTACAACAAAGCCAGCAAAAAGTACAATGTTTAATTCTGACAGTAGCATTACCTCAGATCAAAGTGGGTAACCCCTATCTAACACTACTGAAATCAGAAAATTAATATGAACACAGAAGTCTATTCATTATTCCAGTCAGTTTAGATTAAAAGCATATTTCAAACCAAAGAAAAATCAAATTGAATTCAATTACATTGGCACTAACCACCAACATCACTTGATGCCAAGCTGAAATCATCTTTCCTGCAACATATCACTATTTAAAGAGAAGAGAAACAAATACAGGTTGTAAAACTCAGGAAGCCATTGATGGTTTCCTTACCCAATTCTCAGTTCTGTTAGTTCCTACCAATGAAGGCAGATGCTTTTCTCTATAGAGTCCACAAACTTCTGACATTTCAGGCCAGAATATGGCCTTAAATATAACTTTGAGATTTCTTGGTAATTAAAAATACCTAGCAGTAACTGCTGTGCATCAAGCTGAGTTCTTTATGAGAGCTGACACTGTCAATAAAGGAATCTTATTTACCTATCCCCAAAAGATTATATTAAAGAATGGAAGTAAGAAAACACAGGGGTAATTAAATTAGCATATTAGATTGTAGCTCCAAGTTGAGTATTTAGCCTAAGATAAAATCCTACTGCTTTGCAGCTGCTCAGGCTCCAGCAGGTACTGATGCCTGAGGCTCCTCTTCCCCAGGTGGAGGGCTTTGTATTTCCCTTGTTAAACTTCATGAGATTGTTTTCCATCCAGTTCTCCAGCCTCTTGAAGTCCCTCTAAATCGTTGCAGCCTCCTGGTCTATCAGCCACTGCTTCCAATTTTTGTGTCAACTTGCTGAGGGAACACTCCCTTTCATAATTCAAATCATAAATGAATAAACTGAACAGCACTGACCTCAGTACTCAGCCCTGTGATATACCACTAATGATGTGCCTGCAACGGGACCCTGTGCTGCTGATCACACCCCTCTGGGCCTGAGCACTGGGGCAGTTCTCAGTCCATCTCCCTAGCCCCTCATCTAACCTAGACTTCATCTGCTTGTCTATTGTGAGCTTAAGGGAAATGGTGTGAAAAGCTTTACAAGTCCAAGTAAACAACATCAGCTGCTCTCCCCTCATTGAGCAAGACACTGTGGAAGGCAAAGAGGTTGGTCAAGCATGATTTTCACTTCATAAATTCCTGCTAGTTACTCCCAATCATCCTCGTGTCCTTCAACTACTTGGAAGTGCTTTCCAGCATGATTTTCCATGTCAGCTTCCCAGGGACTGGGGCAAGACTGAACGACCTGTAGCTCCCCCACTCTTCTTTACTGCTCCTCTTGAGGATAGGACTTAAATTTGCTCTCTTCCAGTTTCCAGGAGGCTCTCCAAGCTGTCATGACCATTTAAAGACAATCAAGAATGGCCTCACAATGACATCAGCCATCTCCCTAGGCACTTATGGATGCAACCTGTCAGGCTTCACATACTTAAGTACATCCAGTTTGTCTGCAAGCTCCCTAAGCTGACCTCTTCCACCAAGATCATCTGCCTTGTTCCAGATTTTCCCTCTGGTCTCAGTGACATGGTATTCTTAAAATACAGTCCCACCAATAAAGACTGAGGCAAAGAAGGCAGCAAGTACCACAGCCTTCTCCATGTCATTTGTCACATTGTCTCCACACCCCATTCAGCAGGGGTGGGGGAAAGGGGCACCTTTATTTCCCAAGTCTTCCTTTTGCCATTATATAATTGTAAAATGCCTTCCCATAATTGTAGAATGTCTCCCTTCTTCTTGTCCTTTACATCTCTAGCCAGATGCAATTCTAGAGGGGCCTTTGCTTTCTTAACACTATCCCTGCAAGATCAGAAAACAACTCTATGCTCTGTTTAGGTTATCTGCCCCTGCTTCCACCTCTTTTCCATTTCCTGTTTGGGCTCAGTTAGGGGCTCCCTGCTCATCCACACGGGCCTCCTACCACCTGTACTTTACTTTCTGCTTGTCAGGATAGACCTCTCTTTAGTTAGGTCTTTCATGC
>VZRH01006604.1:2980815-3006607 GCA_013397555.1 Urocynchramus pylzowi
TGACCCCCCCCCCCAAAAAAAAAAACAACCCCTCTTCAACAGAAGTTAGTCAACTCAAACAAATTTGAACTTTGCAGGGAATACTTTTCCAAAACAATAAAAAACCCCAAAGCTCTGTTTCAATCATATTGATTAGAAATCAATTTCAAAATAACAATATACAACACTGTTCATGAAGTGTTTTCTTTCTGAACATCCTATGTATTTTTCCTGGTAATCTTTATTGTGCCAGCTGGTGTTTCAGTATAATTCATTTTTCGTGCCTTAATTATACCTTATGGGTGCTTTTTCAACAGGCTTTGACTGACTCTTTAAAGGAACACAAAAAGTAGCTTTTAGAAGAAAGTAATTCTACAAAAATCAGTTGAAGCTCTATTGGTAGGAAATACCAGCAGCTACTGAAATAGCAGCTACTGAAAATGCCTTAAGAAAGGAATCTTACTCATTAAATGTTGAATAAAAAAACCTACAGTGCTTAAGCCTCCAAGAGCTTTAAGTGATGGCTTTAAAATAATGTAGTAAAAGCAAGATGAATCAGGATCCATGCAACTTTTATTTTAATAATTAGACAAATACAGGAAAATTTGCAATAATCTATCAAAACCATATCTTATCAAGAACCAGAAAGATGTTTAAAAAACATTCACATTTAATTCAGGTTATGTACAAACCAGTGTCTGTAAAAAAGAAAACAGCAAATGCTTTGAGTGTAAAAGAATTCCATTCTGGTTTATGTTTCAATATTTCCAATGACCAAGTTACCACTGAGATGCAATCACAGTGCAGACACATTCCACAGTCTATTAAACTTGTTTCCACAGCATCGTCAGAAGTAATTTTTGCAATAAAGCATTTTGATAAGTTTTGTTGAACAGTACCATCAACCCCAACTTTACTTCTGCATACTTAATCCTTGACCACACTAATGGCAGAAGAGTTGTCATCTACAGGTCCAGAGTCCACGAATCTGTATCTCTATAGGTACAGATATAGATCTGCATATCCGAGAAGCACCAGCCTCCCGTGCCTGAAATAGCCTCTGTCTGCTTTGTACATTGAGGAGATCAGCCATTTTTAGTGGAACACAGCCCTTGATTTTTTTGGCTCAAAGAAGTCATCATCTACCCATCCAGAGCTATCCAGAATGTGTTGCAGTATCAAATTCTTACACCTTCAGGATGCACCTCACACAGATGACACTTGAATTTGAGTGTGACCCCAAAAACCATACACAGGTACAACAGCACCCTAAACCTTTGCTGTAAAACCAACTTCCAGGGGCCTCTTTCTTTGCCCTGGATTAAATCCCTCCATAGAAGGGGAAAAAAAAGAAAGACAAATGGAAGTGCCTGGACTTTAGGAAAACTATCATGTTTTCTCATTTATATATTGGATTGAATCTCAGCCAAAGAAGGAGACCTATTGATGTAAGCTGAATGGGGAGAGAAAACTACTGTGATAGCCAGTTTTGAAGTATGAACACTGGCACAGCCACACAACAGCTACAAGTCAATCTGCCTGAGCACAGAAGGGATGAATCTACTCAGGTTACAGCATAGTTCTTTCAGAGCTACAGCCTAATATGCTGTCATTTACATACTAATTTAATAATAATGGAAACTCTCTCAAAAATGCAGACTACTTATGAGAAATCTTTCAGTTACAACAATCTAACCGAGGTGAATCCTCAAATTAGATCAGTGTTTCAAGACAAAGAAAAGTGATACAACATTCACATTTGTGTAGTAACAACCCAAATGCAAACAAAACCTATTGGCAACTGAACCTTATTTGGACCTCTGTTCTGAGATAATCCTTAGCTGCAAGATCTCATCTGAAACATAAGCTACCATGATTTGGCCTGAAAGGGCAAATATAGAAAATTTCATCTGGTTTTTGAAGGTGTACCTAAGACCTGGTAATAAGCAGTGTACTTAACATATAGCTCCTTATAAAAGCAATTTCCCTTCTAAACTTATTTTGAGATTCAAACACAAACTTGAACAGCTTCTGTGAATACAAATTTTAGTCTCCACCACTGTAACTCCACACTAGCTCAGAAATTAACACTTCAGAATAACAGAAGCAGCTCTGGGAAGCAGAAGACTGGCAGTTTAGTGTTGGAAGGTTCTGAGCTCTTCTTTGGGTCGCACATCTAACACCCATTCAAGTATGTGAAAAGGCTTTTGTACATTTCTACACATTCTAAAGCAACTCTTAATGGAGCTAATGTTCTCCTGGTGCATATTGAAGACAAAAAAGAAATAAGAGAGATGACTTCTGCATTTAAGTAACAACCCTTAACTGAGAGCCAGCTCAGATACACAAATGCCAGTGATGCCAACTCCTAGCAAACCTGTTCTATACAATGGAACTATAGCTGGGATGCCCAATAAAACACATGAGGGATTTTTTATAGATATAATGCTCAGGAAAAGAACAAGTTACAATGGTATAAAAACAACTCAAAATCTTGTTAAAAAAAAACAACCCAAACACAAAAACCAATCGAAAAATGACTTAGCAAATCCTTAGCAACAGAAATCCCTAAAATCCTCACCAACCAACCTGTTTTAAGTCAGACTTCATTTAGACAAAATATGGAACAGTAATTTAAGCTAGAAAACACAAACAAGTTTGACTTGAAAAGTCACTGTAAGCAATTTTGCTATAGTTGGTTTATTAATGCTATCCACAATGAATCAGCACACAAATGAGATGAACAGAAGTACTTTAGATGAGACAAGACAATGTATTTTATGAAAATGTAAATGCTAACACTACAGTTAACAAGTCATACTGGAAAAGACATATATTACCAAGGACAATCAAAGAAAGCCTTTTTTGGTTTTAAAGCAGAATTATACATCACAGTCTTTCTTTACTTAAGCAATGGTTGGTGAGCATCTCTGATGTTTCAGTCCTATGAATCTATAGTCACTGAAACAAAACCCCAGGAAAAAAACTAAAAGGAGCTAGTGTTAGGATTTTGACAATTGCTCTACTTGGCAAGGACTCCAGTATCAAGATGCAAGTAAAGCAGAATGCCCATTCACTCGCTATGGCTCCCAAGAAAAAACATTAGTTGTACACAGAATTTATGGCAAAACCAACTTCATCTCGTCCATCTCATTTCCAAGCAATTATTCATAAATGAGTTCTTTTAAATGAAGAAATCAGTTTAGCAGTTTTAAGGTTTGAACAGATTCTTCTAACAAGAAGTTCAAAATCTCCTATCTTCTTTTCAGTGATATTGAATTGTCTTTCATTTTGCCAATCACCAGTTCCTCACAAGACAGGTAATTAAAGTGAAGAGGGTCATGAATTTTGCTCCTTAGCAACATTAAGCATTCTCTCATCTACCTTAAGCATCCTCACCAATAAAGATACTGCACAAAAAAAAATCCTTGCCAGCCTGAGGTGTTAGACAGCTGAGTGACCAATACTCAGGTCAACAGAACTCTAAACCACGTTTTTGATGACCAAGAATTTCAGTGATGCAATAGAAGAGCTCCTAATAGCACTTTGATCTCTAGATCTGGTAAGCTAAACTCCATCTGGGATTGCTGCAAACCCCTACTTATTTCATAAGAATGCCAACAAGAAGGAACATCCACCAGTGATGCAGTCTGTGCTGTTAGTGACTATTTTCAAACACGGGGCTGGAAATGGTGTTCTAGCAAAACGATTTGCAAGAGCACAAAGAATAAGTCCCAAAACTGCTTTTTAATGTAGTTTATTAACCTTTTAGAATGCAGAATCCAAATTAGGACCTTATGATCCTCTACTGCCAAATAATTCAGTTCGAGTCTAAGCAGCTAAATAAACAGGAGTAGGTGTACAGAAGGTGCACTCCATGCTTGAGAATGCAAAGTATTAAAACTGAGAAGAGGCTCTAGTTCCAGTGTGGGAAAAGAAAGTAAGTTTTAGATTTACTAAACCAAACACACTCAGGCACAGAGGCTATGAAGTCATGGAGCACTCTTAGAGTGACAGCATTTTCTCCCTTTGTCGAATTGCTACAAAGTCCTTTCCCATTACACAGGCGGGACTCCACTGTCAAAATGTCACTGCTGAAGAAGTCCAGATTGGGCTCTCTCTTCAAGCAGTTCCAGGGACAAGTTCCATGTGATTTGTCAGCTTCCTCTGTTAACATCAAGGAAGTCCTGAGCACCCTTAGCGCTGTGAAAACAATCAGCCTGTGGTAAGAGATCACATTGCTGGTGGAAGCATTAGCAATTTTCACACAGGTGGTCCTTACCAGAGATATGTATACCAGATGATCTCTGATATAACAGCACCTGGCTTAGACTGGCCGTCAGGAAGAAGCCACTTTCACACAGGAAAATTCATATGGTGCCCAGTGCAGCAGTTGTCTCAGGAAAAAAAACCAAACCCAAAACCGCCATCGGAGGAAGTTGCAATGATTCCGCCTTGGAATCTTGAGTATTTGACTTCAGTCTCTCTTGAGAACTGAGGGACAACCATTTTTCCTCCTCCCAGATTTGCTACGAATATCCATTTCAGCATCATGTCTGCTAGATATAAAATTGATGGAATGCTAGCTGGTCCATAAATGGTTGCACCAAGTTATCTGTAGCAAAGTAAAAAACTAGCCCAAAGGTTATGGAGATTGGAAGAGCTGGTAAGGCCTTCTTAAAGATGGCAAGAAGCAGAAGTGTAAGGCACAAACCCTGAGGAGAAGAAAAAAACCCAAAATATAAAAGACATAGGGAGAAATAAGGGAACTTTGACAAGCAAAAAATTATATAAAATATATATATGTATAAATATTAATGCTACAGGTTATGTTTTATGTCTTCCTAAACTAAAGGCTTTAGTGACAGAAGTACAGCCAATGAAGATCACAGCTGAAGTCCTCACCAGTTTTCAGTCTCGCCACCCAATAAACAAGATCAAAGACAAAATGTAGCAGTTACAACTTTGTCCTTGATGAATATTAGAAACTATGCCTATTATAATTTTACATTATACTCACAATTAATATGGCTACAAAACATGCTAAAGTTGTATTCCAGTCCCCACTTGCTGTTGCAGAGGCTTTGCCAACAAGGACACTGTAGAAAATGAAGTCTCCTAAACCGAGCTTTACTCCTCCTGCAAAGTGAACATATAGCAGCATTAAGTATCAGTCTACTAATATTACATGTCAGTATTTATCGAAGAATAATACATATTTACATTAACTATTAACAAGACTTGCTAAAAATAACATTTTATTTTCCAAATTAGTACCACTCCTGAATCAAGTGATAAACTCCTGGGAAACAAGATGGCTTAGAAACACTACACTACTCAATTAATTCACCCTTTAATTAGAATTTCCCTATACTCCTACTTTCCTGGACACATAAATGCAGTATATACAAACTCAGATATCTGTAATTTTATTTGTGGAGGGGTATCCACTTTTGGTTGTCCTGTCATATTCAACAGAATATTGAAGAGCAATTCCCTTAAACTGGCTGAGGGAGGGAAAAAAATAAATCCCTTGCACAAGATATATTATTTGCCAGTTAGAAACCTATAAACTGTGAAATATTCCACTGACTTTCCAATTTTCCTAGAGAATTCTTATGCAGGTAGTTCTTAAAAGCATTTGTATGAAAGTACAGAGCATAATACAGAGGCAAAAATCCAAGATACTTAGTCAAAGATGTGAGATTTAGGAAAATTCATTCTCTCTTATTCTTTTATATAGTAATTACCACTTTAGCAACAACTCTGAAAGCACAATACTCAATTATTTCTGCAAGCACTGTAAGATTTCCTGAATGCCAGTTCACGTTCTGAGCTTTTAGTCCAAGATGTTAATTAACAAAGGCCAGCATCAGGTGACCAGCTGTTTTCATTTGGTCTACTGATTACTTTCCCACCTCACAACCGTCCAGCTCAACATTCATTTTGGAGACCCAAGAGGAACTAAGAATATCAAAACACAGGTGGATGTCTGATTAATTATGAAGGTGGGGGGAGAGGGGAAAGGAAAAAGAAAAAAAGGGAGAAAATGCATTAAAAAAAAAAGACAGCCCTACTCTCTTTCAACAGGCCTCCAATAAAATGCCTAGAATGGTGCATTCATTAAAAGCTCTTAAGCACTAAGACACCCTTAAACTGCTGAAACAGGCCTTGGATGCTCCAGACATGTAGTAAACTAATGCTGGCTGACAAGTCTGACTGTATCATTACTACTCACTACAGGAATACAGGAAGGAGAAAATTATTAGCCTGGCCAGACGAGAGTTTTAGTTAAAAAATTCATTGAAATTGCCACTTTGCTAAAATTTTTGCATCTTAAAGTTATTTTTTTAAGCTCTGGAAATTAAAAAGGATTTGCAGCATGCTGAATTTGGACTTTTTTAGTAAGTAAATTTTAAAACTATTCTTAAAGTAGAAATCTCGGTATTTTTAAACGGAGGAGCACCTGATCATTGGAGGAAACAGCTGCACCTGCTAAAATATGGCAGTGTCACATGACAGGCACACCCTAATTTATTTAGAGCTTTGCATATCTAAGAGCAGCTTGAACTCCAACTGGAAATCATGAGTCTGTTAAAACAGGTATCTGATATCATACATTTGATATTTCACCTCAACAAGATGCTGGAGAAAACTAAGCAAGCCCATTGCATTCTGCATTCATTTCACTCTTCAATCAAGTTTTAAACATTGCTTCCTACCAAGTGGATTACAACAGTTTAATCTTGATGCATAAAAAACCTGTTAATGACTCCATTTACAGGGCCTAAAATCAAAAAGAGGTGATACACAGCAGAACAGTGCATGAAAAAGACAAAGGCTAATGCAACTGACCATGTAATGGTCTGAAAACAGCTTGTGCAACAAAAGTTTTGAGTCTGTATCAAACTAAAGAGCAATTTGGCCAATATTACTCACCCCTGCAACAAAATGAAATGCTATCAAAAAGCAACACTACTATTCCTATAAGGCATATCAGTATTCATCAGGAGCAAGTGCATCAATTCAGCTTGCTAATGGCTCACAGAATCCTGCATCTGTGCACTCAGGAATGCCTGATTGACTAGCTCAGATTCAGTAAGCATTTCAGGCACAGCAGTCCACACTCACGTTCTTCAGGGTCTTCACTTGTTTGAGAGTTACTGGGTAGAGCCTGAACAGCAGCACGTGACTCAGGTGTTGATTCAATGGGTCCTATTCTGTTGTCCCTTTGTTGCTGCCATTCCTGACTAAAGCCACCATCATCTGCTTCAGCATCTTCATTCTGGGTCTGGTTTGCTGGAGCTCAAAGGAAGAAAGGCATTTAAGACTCCTCCAAAAATGTGCCTTCTAAAACATGAAAGTCTCTCCACATACAAGAGCATAGAAGAACAAGACACAAGAAGTATTCCATAATACTTAGCACCATCTTACACTGGCACACACAATCACAAGACATCCTCTCTTACGATTTTAATATTTACTTAAACATTCAGGAGTCAATGTACACTCTGCAATCACAGCGCCTATGTGGTGCACTCAAGTCCTAGTATTCAGGAGTACATCCACATTAAAGTGGAAGTTCTGTGGTGACCTAACAAACATTTAAGGAATTTACACAATTTAAGGAATAAGCTATCATCTAATATTTAATTAGCTTCTTTAGTTGACACTGACAGCTTAATTTTCCAGTAAAACAGAAAACTTTACTGAAAGTTACATATACATGGACGCCTTCAAGCATTTTAAGTTCAGAAACTGCACTCTGCTTTAGTAATACATATAAATAAACAAACTCCACGTTTTAAACATTATCTGCATAGCCAAAAGGGCTAGGCATATTTCTGTCTAACACAAATATAAATGAGTTGGTATTATACTGTATCATCCCAGTC
Organism: Urocynchramus pylzowi; assembly: GCA_013397555.1. NCBI lineage: Eukaryota > Metazoa > Chordata > Aves > Passeriformes > Fringillidae > Urocynchramus > Urocynchramus pylzowi. The sequence continues at coordinate 2,988,690 of VZRH01006604.1, forward strand.
TGACAAGCAGTTGAGCTCAGTTGATAGTTTTATATTGAGTCATTTCAACACCAACATCCCAGATCCCAGAAAAATGAATGCAAGAACATTAACTGCACAATAAGTAAACAATTCTTCAAGTCTTGACAGATCCATCATTCTTAATTAAGCCTCCATGCTTTCACTCTTCTACAGCACCCAGGACTCTTAAAAAAACTAAAAGACAAGTATCCATAAACATGTATTCCAATAAAGCGACAAAGTGTCAAAGCAAAGCTCACCATGTTTATCAAAAGCAGATTTTTTGGACTTCCGTTGGGCTTCTGGATCTTCCTCAGCCATGTTCACAAGCCATATCATTGTTGCTATCAAAGAAATCCAAACCACAACAGCATAGCTAATTGTACCATCAGATATATGAAATTCTGAGATAGTGCTAGCATCAATCCATTATTTCTCATTTTTCATGGTTTTTTTGGATACAGCTATCTTTTCCAACAGGCAATTTTACTCTCATTAAAGCACAATAATATCTGGAACACAGCCAGTACCAGGAACAACACATTTACAAAAACCGGTGAATAAACTTTTATTTCTACTAGATTTTGAAAAAAAATGGCAACAGCTGTTGCCAGACAAATTACTTCTACATATGAGGCTCACTCTGAAAATCAACAATTTCTTCATTTTTTTTTTCATTAATCAGTTCTTTTATCTGCAAGTAAAAAGGTCTCTAAACACTGTTACAGAGTTATGTCAATTCAGAGGCAGTATCTACATCAAAGTTAATTGTTCTCTGCCTTCGCCATCACAAAAAATCCTCCAATCTGGAGGTAACCAAATGCTGTTACGTATAAAAGGTATATTTTAATTCAAGCTCGCAGTGTTAACCTCTTCTCTCACAAAGAGAAGCCTGTTACAGACTAACACATTTTACTGATGCTGTGCAAGTGTGACAGATAAAGAACCAGTAACAGATAAAGAAAGTCCTCCCCTTTCCCCACTGTAAGCTTGTCCCTGAAGTGTCCAGTCTGCAGCACACTTCCTGCTTCCATATACAGGCCTGGCTGGAGCACCAGCAGCAAAATGACTTATGATTATTAATGACTGTTATCCACGTGACTACGAGTAGCAACATGGAACTTCAGAAACAATGGAATTATGTACTATTTGATACACAGGTCACAACAGCAACTTTAATTCAATAGGTTATTTTTCACAACTGCAGGGAGAAACAATTTACCAAAAAGGACAAGCCACTGAGAAAACAGTCACACAAACAAACCTCTTTCTAGTAATTTCTCACATCTCTTATACTAAGACACAGGTTATTTAAGGACTGAAAACTGGTAAATATTTTCTGGAAACAATTGCTCGCTCTAAACAGGCTTAATTCATAGCCTAAGGACATAGTACTTTATCCAAAACAAGGTCTGTTACCATTCTTCCTGTTTGTATTTTGGAACAAAACATGCTGGTTTTTATCTTGAAATGTCTCAGTCAGATAATGCTCCACATTTTTCAGTCAACAGTGAAACAAAAACTGAGGCCCAAGTGAACAGATCAAGAATTCAGCTGAAAAGCATCTTATTAAAACCCAAAACAATGAGAAGATTGCTTCAGATGAGTGGGTGATTGCAAGCTTAAAGAATTTAACAAAATGTACTTACAGGAGTAAATAAGTGCTGGAAAGAGAGTTTCATTTCTCTCTTGAGCTGTTTCAACTAACATACGAAGAGGACCTTTAGGACACAGGACAGCAATCAAATCTGGAAGGAAAAGCAAACAGACCTTACATCCCAGCAGACATCGTTAAGTTTCTTTTCTGTAACACTTGGAGAGACTTGAAGTAAGAAAATGCACCCTGAATAAAGATTTCGAAGACGGCCATTGGCCACAATTCAGTATCCTACAGCAATGCTTTTTAATATTCTCAGTTATGCAACCTATTTTACATACTACTGTAATATGCATACAAATTTTAAAACATTATATTCCTCACTTAAGATATTATGCAACTGCAAATGTACCTGTGCCTATATGGTGACCTGTGAATAATTCAAGAAAGCTACTCTTCAACTACCATCTTGGAAATACCCAAGCTTGCCTTCTATTAGGAAAGCCTTTTGTAATCTAAGTGTAATGCTAAAAGAAATTTTAAGACAATAGGTGAGGCTATTACTCAATTCCTGGGAAACAGGCATATTGGGATAGAGAGCTCTAACACTGCTACTGCCTTTTGCATTTGTCTACTCACCATATGTCTTTAAATTAATTTGAAACTCAATCTGACACTGAAAGGAACAGCTGACTAGTCAGGAGCTTGTGCTGCGCAGAGCAGGCCTTCTGCACCTGAGCCAACTGCCCTGGCACCACTGCTGGTCCCACTCCAGTAAAGAATGGGGTTGCAGGCTTTGAAACTTCCATCCCCTGTACTCAAAACAACCACATCATGGTCTTGGAACTCGATCTCCAGTAATTTCGTGTTGCTATCACTGAATAAAGGCTGAATGCTTGGAGCACTCAGATTTGTTCCAGTTGTATGAAGGGTGGAAATGGGGCAGGGGGATGGGAAGTTTTTCTTAATGTGCTTTGTGATCCATGAGCACACACATAAGGGACAATTTTCCTCTCCCTGAAGAAAGAGGACACTTAAGGAGTACACTGATGTATCAGAGCTAATCAAATCTTATCAACCCCTGCACTTACATCTGGACAGATTCTCAGTCTTTATCATGATCAGTGACTTTGAGAGCAGACATTCAGCACACTTATGCTTCCAAAAAAATTCAAATTAAGAGCACATCTTCACTTAGCTGTAATGTTTTAATTATGTCTAAGTAACTGAATTTTAGTCTTGCCTGGACATTAAATCAGTATTTAGGATACAGTGATCTTCTTACCAAGTGCTCAGTGCCCCCTAAAGCTTTATGGAAAAACTACATCTAGGTTTCTCTCAGCCATCATTCTGAAAAAAAGCAGTATGTGACAATTACCATGAATAAAAAAAAAAAAAAGCCAATGAAACAGATCTCACAACCATATCCTTCTAAATATAAAATGACTTTGAACAATGTAAACTGTTATTAATCCTTCCTTCCTTCTTTCTCACGATATTATCAGGTATGGATCAAGTTGTTGTTTCTATGTCTACAAATTTGAGCAATTCATAGGTTGAGCAAATCTATTTTTGCATGGGACTGTACAGAAACAACAAGCTCCCAAATGCTGAATGTACAATGGATTCCAAAGATTCCTGGGGAAAATGAGAAGCTGAAAGTTCTCCACCTTCATAAAAAAGATCTCTCTCATCTCCTCCTCTCTTCAATTACTTCAGCTCTCCTCCCCAAAGAATCCAGAGTCCAGGAAACATAACGGAAGATGGAATCATACAGTAATACAAAGCCCTCAGCTGCAGGGAAGTGATCTCAATTTAGGACCATTATCTTATTTATGAAGTCTGTAATCAACTTAACTGCTACTTTGGATGATACACACACGCTTTTTTTTTCTAAAGTCTAGTCAGATAAGTGGAAAAGTCAGGGAATGAAAGAAATTCCCACCACAGGACCTGTTACTGTGCCTTGCTCCCAAACTTACCATACACTGAAATGACAGCCAGGATAAGCCATGCAGTCCATTCAGGAAGGTACTTAATGAACACCAAGGCCATGAGAGCACTTATCATAATGAGATATGCCTGCTGGAGCCGAAGAGGACCCTTCCAATGGATACAAATCATTCCCACAACACCAAAGTTCCAGATCATGAGTGCCACTGTAATGTAGTCCATGGCAACATTATATGTCTTAAAAACCTCGCTAAAAAAGAGGAAAATAATATACATGGCATTTGCTTGAAACAATGGAAACAGATTACAGATGCAACTTCAGAATACCTTTTCAAAACTTTTCATATTCAATGTAGTGGTATAAATGTAAAATTCTTTCTCCAATTAGTTCTTAACTATTCTTCACAATAGAATTAATTTTGCCAGTATTTGCTTCACACCAACTCTTTCGCTTTTTCAAAAATTTTTGTTAAGGTTTTATTTCCTTCTCAATCAAAGCAGAAGGTGGCAGGAAAGGATATTACTGCAAAATCAGTCATTTTGATTATGCTCATAAATTTTAAAAATCAGAATAATCAGAACTCGTGAGGTTATAATGCATCTTTAAAGGCAGACAAAGATCTCTCTCTACTAACATACTGCCTGTGGAATGCTTTGATAACTTCAAAAATACATGTTTATTCTATTATTCCCCATAAACACTGAAGTAAAAAGCTTTATTTTTGCATGAACCATGCCCCAGTCACACAAAATACTATAAACTAATTAAGAACCTCAATAAGTAAAACCAAAATAGACAAATACCATCACCAAGTGACAGGTGATTTCTGCTGACTCAGGGAAGAAATGGCTGTGAAGGCTTTTTGCAGAATCTGCTGCTACCAACACATCAAGCCACTAAGAACCTATAATTTGCACAATACTTTCCTCCAGGACACTTGTTCTCTGCAGCTGTCAGCTGACCTTTGAGATGTACAGTGTTAAGAGGATGTCCCTTACTGTCATTGTGCATAATTGGTCTACAAGCTCCCTCACTCTCTGAACCTCTGGTAAAAGGAAGCCAGCACTGCTGTAAGGCAGAAGGGACAGATGAAGGAATTGCCTTGCATTTCAAAAGCCACTGTTAGGGTTAGAGAAACTACTGACCACAAAAGGCATCAAAGATCACTTTTAGCAAAAATCAGTGACTGAAGGGAAGACCACATTCTCCTTCCAGAGACCAAATTAAATAAGCTTTTTCAAAGAGAAGTGCTTTTCATCAAGTGGCATAAAAAAATATAGAGTATAGTAATTTCATGACATAACTCTAGTTACAAACCCTGAGGAGGCAGCTTATTTTAGACAATACTGAGTATTTTGGACAAATATTCTTGATGTCTGGACAAGGGCATGCTTCCAAATTTGAGAAGAAAAGCACTGAATATATTTTGGTGAGATAGTAGATTTTTTTCAGCTGACTCTACCACTTCCATGCAAACAGCCTTTGCATATACAGCTAACAATCAAAGCCATGATGTACACAACTGCCCTTGAGTCATATGTCAACGAAAAACTAAGTTATCAGAAGACATGTCAGCAGAACAGGCTCCTCCCAAGATATACTCATTCTGATAAGCAAGATGTGCTTATTCTGGTGATGCATGTGATGGACAGCTTCTGTACCTAATCAGATGCATTATAAACCTACGAATCACTCCTTCTTTTATGTGTACTCTATCAGCCCAGACAAAACTAAAAAATTTATTGCCATAGCTCACTATCATTCCTCTTAAGATTCAAGGCCTAGTTCTAAAATAAATACATACATAAAGTGATACATGAAAAATAGCATATTAATGGTTTAGTTCACTTACCCCAGGTAGATGAATGAGAAAAAGAAAAGCAGCAAAAGAGAAGAAATGATAAGCCAACCATGGATCACCTGGAGAAGAAGATACCAATACAGATGTTTTTGGACTTGTTATTTTAAATTTAGCATATATTGAAAGGCTTTTAAGGTTATTTTTCCTTTTGTTTAAAGCAAGAAATTTTTTTAAGATATCTCCCTCTTTGTTTGGTGCCACATTGATGTTTAGTCTATGCACATTGGTGTATTGCACTTTACACTTATGAATTTCAAGTCCTTTGTGAACTTTCAGTAGATGTTCTTTAGCTCTATTGAAAACTACTGTTTGCCTATTTTAGACCATTTTGATACCAGTAGCATTATAACATAGCAGAATCATCCAGCATGAACACAGATGGAAAACATTATTCACTTTTGTGCTGCTCTGATTTCAAATCATTTTCAGAATGCAGTTATAGAATGAAATGCTGGAACCCAGAAAAACCTTCAGTACTTATCTGCTGAAATGTCATTGATGAATGACTATATAAGGATTTCGATATTCTCTATCAGTCATCTACAGACATCATCCCTAATTCTGATATGAGAGCAGACTTACATGCCCAACAATTCAATAAAGAACAGTTCAGTGCTGTACTCAGCAGGGACACTCAAAGATTTAAACCTGGAAATGACAGGCACTTAGACTTTGCACTGACAGAAGTGCACTCTTCTGGTATTTATGGTGCAAAGTGAAAAAAACACGATTGAAGACCTCTTTAACTCCAGTAATGTCTTAACATCTCTTAACTGAGAATGAACATATATTTGTCACAGTCCCAGCACAGAATCTCTTTTGTAAAACCTGACCCAGTATTACCAGTGGACAACCCGTCAGAAGCAATAATCTAGAAATCAAAGCTACGTAAGGAATCCTGCTTTCAACAGACATAATCAGTGAAAATTAACTGCCTAAATTTGCTATATATGTACACCAGATTAAAGTATTCAGAAGCTGTTAAAAAAATGTGTTATCTCTTTGTCCTCTTCTTAAACATGTATAGTAGAACTTCCTATGTTCTTAAAATATTTAGCAAAAATTAACTTAAAAGTAAAGTGCATATGCACAAAGACTAAAGAAATCACACTTATGTGATGCAACCAGGACTTTCTGACAAATTAAGAATTCAGCCACTGCAGCTGGTAATTTAGTGCATTGAGTCTAATGATACATTTTTCATATGCATTTTTAAAATTTTTGGCCATTTTTGAAACATTCACTCTCCTCCTTCACACTGCTTCTCAAAAGAGGTTCAAATTTAACTTCCCACCTAATAAGCTGCCATTTAACTTCCTAATCTAACAGACTGGCTTTCTTTTGCTAGTATGTTCTCAAAAAGACATAAGAAATTCCCACCTGCAATAAGCACAGTGCCTGTAAAGATGCTGCAGGAAAACTACCAAAGTATCTGTCTCAGTATTTCAAACTGTCACCACTCACAGCACGTGGGAGAAAGAACCTTTCCAAAGGTGAATATTGGTATGTATTGATTCAAACAGAACCAAATTTTCCAACAACTTGTAAAGCTATTAAGCAGGGACCTAACAATAGCAACTTTATTCCTCTGTAAAATTAGTTGAATCTACTTTAAGAAACAGCAAAGAAAGCTCTCTCATGACCTTCTACCTGTAGTTCTTGTATTTGTAATACAAGCTCTTAAACTCCTATCACTTAAGAAAATAAAGTGAATAGTAATGTTTCATCCTAAAATAGTAGTGAATGCTGACAGTGTCAAACACCAAGGCCACAGTCCAGCAAACTTCTACACACGCCTTGCATAACTACTGTCAACAGAACTAGAAGAGGCAGTTTCAAGAGTTGATCCAAGGAGGCATTTTACACACAGATGTTTACTTTATTCTCAGTATGTATCTCATTTACTATAGCATTTTCCAGATCACTGGTCTCTTTTCTTACAACTGACTTTTCCAGAGTAGTTCTTGTAAGTTTTGCTCGCTGTTTTCCTAGCAGGGTACCACAACAGGTTTTTTGTCTCCTCACTGAAGAATTTTCATTCTTCATTTAACAACAACTTTGATGCTAATTGATTGCTGATACAAATTTGGCTTTACCTGCTACAACTTGAATAAAAATTAAGGATGGGCTGCAGGATGCAGAGAATTAAAATGAGCTACAGCAGTCAGACTTTGGTTAGGCAGACTGAAACAATGAAGAATGCAGAAAATAATAAACTAAAAAGAAAAAGCTAATCAAATACAATCCCCTTCAAAGATGCTGTTTCCAGTTAGATTGAGGAGCTAGAATCAGGATCACGCTTAACATATCATGTACAAGACCACCACAGGAAATTAACAACAGTGAAGCTGAAGTACTATTTCCTTTCTTCAAAAGAGTTTTCAGATAAAAATCTTGTAAGGATAAACAAATTACCACTACCAGATGAAGACCTAATGTTCTTTCATTATAAATTTCATTCCTCATAATCTGGACTACAATCTATATATAGAACTGCATGTAAAATAGAATTCTATTGCAGGTAACTACATTTCACAGTATTCTGATATAGCAGCATAGAAATACTCTGACAGGAAATTTAAAAGTAAGTTAATTATTTAGTGTAATTAGTATAAAATATAACCACAGGAAATATATGGTATGTAATAATTCTAATTTTTAGTAGAACAATTATTTTTGTAAGGAAAATGTGCTGTGCTTTAAAAGGTTAAGAAGGAGACCAGAAATGTGAAAAGCTTAGTAAAAACTAGTTGCTGCCTGCAGCACCTGAGGAGAACCAAGTGACTACTAAGGAAACTAGTTAAAGCACAGTAGCTGACTTCATCAGAATGAAGAGAATTGCCAGTTTAACAAGAACAATTTGCCAGTTCAGATGTAACACCACACTATGATAAAAGTGAAGGTCCATACGTCAAAAATGAGTATTCCACAATTAGGCAAAAATCCCCTGTCACTCCACAGATCATTTGTAAAGGGATTTCACCCACAGACATGAAGATCAAAACCACTGTTCCCTCTTGAAAACAAAATGAAATGAAGCAAACCTTTGAATCCCACTACGTGTTTTACAACTGATTCAAGGTCCTGGCTGCATACTGAGAAGTTTTATTAGGCTAAGCCTTGTCAAATGGATCATTAAGATCAAAACAAACAGGAATTTTCATGGACAACTCCTCCCATGCAGGTGGCACTGCAATTAATTATGCTAAGCCTGGACTTGCCTAGATGACATCATTACAAGATTGAAGCCTTTCACAAAGAGCCTTAGAGACTCTGTGTCACATGAATACTGCCTGGTGTGTACAGCCACACACACTGATGGGAGACATCTGTGTGGGGGACAGGGAGGGAGAGGGGAGCCACAAAATAGGACCAAGTCTGTCCTTTGTATTTCTTGACCAGAGAAAGATTTCAGTGCACGAAAATTTCAAAAGAATAGAAGCAATGTCACCCTATTTCTAACTGACAGAACAGATGGCAGTGATAGCACTGGGCCTTTGCCCTGCTTTGTGCCAAATGAACAGAAGCCACAAAATTGAAACGGTGAATCACATCACCAGTTCTGCTACTTTCACTCACTCATCCTTGATAAGCCTCCATTTTGTTCCATTCTCTAAATACTCTGTACTAATAAATAAAACTAGCACAACTACTTACCTTGTAGCACCTGTATTTGTAAAGCACAACCAGGAGGATGGTCATGACAATGATAACGCTGATCATGATGGCTGCGTTAAGAATAGAATTCAGGGCTCTCTGTCCTACTGTTTCTGTCTCTTCTGTGAAAGGAGTGTAGATGCTACAAAAACAAAAAGTCAACTGAAATGACACTGAATGCACCGATGTTTCTGGTATGTGAGGCCAACATCAAACAAAACTGCAGTAATCTTTCAATTCAGAGCTGTAAAAGCACATCCATTTTCTACTAAGGCAAAACTTGAAAGGTGGCATAGTACCATATTAGGCAAACTTGAATTCCTTAGAAGACCTGTCTTTCCTACATTCTTAGATTACTAAGATTACTGTTTTCTGCTTCGTAAAGCAGATAAAGCCCACAGCTGCCCACAGTTTGATATGGCTACTCCCATGCTGTGTGTCACTGCTACTCTCCCATGATACCACTCATGTGCTGGCCAGTGCAGTTGGAATTTCACCTATGGACTCGCCATGAAAGGCTCTCCGGTGATTTTAACAATACAATGTATGGGCTCAACTCACTCTTTCGTAAAGAAATACAATCTCCTGAGGCAACTACTTCATTGTGGGGTGGGAAGGAGAGACAGAGAGAAAATACTTATCGTAGAAAAAAAATTTGTGACATGCTTGTATTAATACAAACATTTCAAAGCCAAATGCACTCTGAATCATTTTGTCTACATGTTTTCACAGTGGAACTGATCTTTAAGGTCAATTTTAACTCTTCAGCATTCTGTGATTCTATGACTTGCTGCAGTTTCTGACAGGCTCAGTATTCATCCTTCGCCCCTTTTCTCTCAAATCAGCTTTCACTGGAATTGGGGGGTTTTTTGGCAACATTAATATTTTACCAAAATCCCAAAAACTTCTACAGAAACATCTGCCAGGAAAGTTTCTATAACTTCACCAAAAGTGAACCTCTTGAAGTTATACTCCCCTTGCATTTGAATTTCTTTATCAAACAGCATGGGCAAACCAGAACACGGCATATATGTTACTTCACTTACACTAGTAGTTTGTTCCTTTTCCAAAACTCTTGTATTCTAGCATAGTGCAAGTCAAATGGCCTTGGCTCAAGATGGAGTTTATTTTATAAATACCACACAGCATGATAAAGTATTAAAATGAGGATGAGGATTTGAATCAAGCAGTAACAACCAAGATATTATCTCCACTGGTCACCGGACAAACAACAAATGTCAATACGACACAATACGACAAAGAGAAGAGTCTGGTTTCTGGAAGGAATAAAACAAAACTATCCTTGGATTGGAGAAGGGGAAAATGGAGACAAGAGGAAGTTCACTGCTTGAATCAGACTTCAAAAGAATTGGGAGTTTGAAGAAAATTATCTAAGTCCACTAAAAAGATAGGGGAAAATACTGATACATACAGCTGTCCATCCTTGCGTGTATAAAAGCTGACAGACTTGATAGTTGCAACAACAACCACCATGCAAAGCGTGACAGGCACAAACAGCATAATCACATGTTTTGCCCCATATTTCAGTGTTAGCTCTTCATCTTCATCTTCATCTTGCTCCACCACCTGCTGAATGTTGTTTTGTGGCTGCCCATTTGTCTCAGACTCGGCATTGTCATTTCTTCTGCGCTCACTATTATCATGGCGACGTCTTTCACTGTTGTCATTCTGCAACACATAAAAACCAGTTTCCTCAGCAACTCTCCACAATCATGTGATTGTATTTTAAACTAAAGATGACCCTGAGGAGGAAACGTGTAAGATAATATTTACTGCCAAGAACACTTGCTACAAGAGGGATTTAAACAGCAGTAATTAACTGCATCACAGTTATTAAAAGAATGGGAGCACAGGGTCATGTTAGAAACATTTACATTAAAAACACCAACAGTCAAAAGTAGGCTGGTTGCTTCTAAGAGCCCTCCCTTTAAACAGAATTTCAACAGATGAATAAAGGCATCTTTTTCCCTTGCTTTGAACTACAGTTGGTAAAAGGATGCATGACAGTAGAATGCCTGTAACTTGACAAGAATGAGATGCACTGACCCTTAAGAATAATGCCAAACAGACATTTAGGATCCCCTCTCCAAGAACATCTCCCTGAAAATCCCAAGAAGATGTCTCGTTCCTTTAATGTGTTACTCCCACTAGAATATACTAAGTAGAATATACATTAAAATGGATTTTCACGAGGTATGGTGTTCTCATGTTTTTAGTAAGAATGACACAGAAATGATGACCAAACTCAGGTTATTCTCAGTCTTTAGACTGCTATTTGATCCCAAAGTTTCAGCATGGAAAGTTAAGCATGCAGATTTTCTTCTTTCCCATGGAAACTACTTCCACATCGTTTCACTGATGTTGAAGAAATTCCACCACTCTTATCACAAGTATGAAAGAGCTTCCTGTCCTCCCTAATACTGAAACATGAAGAGTGTAACGCATATAACTCAAACACCAAAACAGTGGTCAACTTCCAACAGAAGCAAAAGCACAAACTGGGAACACCACCTATTAGTAAATGATCAGGCCTGCACTCCAGGCTTCTGGTGTCACAAATATTTTGCATCCTCTTCAAGAAGCACCATGAACAGGAGGCATTCACCTTTTATACACTGTGTGCACATACAGAGAGCACAACAGGAGAGTGATCTATGCTTTACCTTTTCTGGACTACAAAGAAACAAAACCATTACCAGACACTCTAAACAAGCACTAAAATGTGACAGTTGATATAGACCACTCAGTTTTTTTAGTGCATTACCATGTCCAAAATCAGTGCTGTACTGTTCAAATTCAAGAGGTTTAATATAGGAGAGAAAAATACTTTTGATTCCTTACAAAATTAATTTCATTTCTTCTGAATTACTTCCTGCAGAACAGTTCTGTTTGACTAAGTGCACTAAAGCAGCATTAGATTAAAATGTACAATAAACTGAAGGATGATACCTTTTGCAATACCTTTAAAATATCATTCAGTTTTCTTAAAATTGATCTGGACATAAGACACGGCACTGAAAATAACCTAATGATTTTTCCCTTAAGTATTCCTGCTCAGGCAATTTTTTCCTTAAATGTGCAATGTTAAAGTCTAATTACCTGATCTCAGTAGCATTTCCAAACATAACTACTGACTTGCATCTCATTAATTCACTGCAGTTTTTTGATAAATCAATAATAATTTTAGAGATTCTCTCTATAGAATTTTCCCAGCCCCACCCTCAGAAAAGAGAAGACGGTAAGTACACACTCAGAAAATCCTAGTGGGGTTTTTAAAAGCACTTAAGTGATTAAGGAGCACAAGTCCCTGGACTTCGAACTGTAAATACTGACACTGCTAAAACCCTAGTTGAAGCTTTACAACTTCCCCAACCCATGAAAAATTTGCTTTTACAAAGCAGTACAAAGTAATAATATGCACCAAATGCTCTGCCTATTCCTTCCTTTTCTTTGTGGTATCCTCAGGATCAAGCTCAGCAGGGTTTCACGATCTGTCCTCTAAGAAAATCTGTTTCATTTTTCAATAAGGAAATTAAATGTAAGAGGAGAAAAAACCCCAAACTAAAATTGTTTAAATTAAACAATTAAAACTAGGACACAACCAGATTTTTAGAGTCACAGTTTTAACCTTAGTTTGAATTTAGTATCATTAATTTGAAATATGTACTGAAAAAGATGCTGGGATCAAAATTTTTTCTTACTAAATGAAAAATTTATTATAAGTCACTTGGCACTTTGCATAAAGTCCTCACACACAATTATTGAAAGTCAGACAGAAATAGGAATAAGGGAGAATGCAAATAAAGAGATCATGTTTCATTAATTTGAAATGCTGGCTACAATTAAACCTGTTTCTGTACAGATTATAGTAGAAATGTAACATTTTTCACTTTGATAGTAAAATACTCCATTTCTCTCAGTCTACAGCAAGACAACAATAAACTTAAACATCTAAATAAACTGCCTTAGATGATCATAAGTAACAACACACTGGAGATGAACAGAGCCTTGGAACTCTGCACAAGCAGAGCAGACCGAGTAGTTAGGTTTCTGCACACTTGCCGAATGTGTCGCTTTTTCTCTGCTGTAATAACAGTCTTGCATGAGGGAGCACTTACCCCATCTCTGGAACAGAAATATATTGAAATAAGTTAAAAATCTACAGCTTCACAGAGCAAACACAAAAACACCCAAAGGAAAAGCCTGATCAACTAAGTACACCGCTACAAAAACCTGTTGTATCAAACAGAAAAACAAAGAAAAAAACCTGAAAAAATTAGACCAATATGTATCATTTTACTCCCTTCACTAGTTAGGAACAAAGATGCAATCAAAAAAAGGCCTTTACATACTAAAACACAGTGCATTAAAACAAGATCAGCGTCAAGAGTTACACAAGTTATGCTCTCATTTGCACTAAAAGCTAGAAAATAAGTTGTCCTTTCAGGCTACTAAAGTGTAGCTAAACGTGACATGCGCGTGCCCCACTGCTTAAAAGAACAAAGTGCACTTATATCCTACCTGATCAGTATTAAACAGAGCAGAGGCCATGGACTCTTGCTGAAGTGGAAGCAAAGGAACAGACTCTTCACTTTCCTCAGACATAGTTAAAAGTGAAAACTCTGAAGCTAAAAAGTCAGTAACACCTGTTGTAACACCGTAAGCAAATGTAAGTTATGAACTACGCGCTTTCAGGCGAATAAACAATATCAAAAGCAAATGATAGTGGTTTCTTTTCCTATCAGGAAAATAGTTAATAGCAAACCCAGACCAATGCCCCTGAACCAAGAGATAAAAACACAGCATATTTGATAAGAAGTTTTTAGCTATTAAATCCAGATTTATCCATCAGGAGCAGACCACCATGCCTGACAGTGGGCATGGACCTCATCAGTTCTCACATACACCAATGACATTAAAAGGTCATTATGCAGTGGCAGATATTGAAGACTGGGTTGAACACTTAGTGGGTGACTAGAAGAAGAGATGGCAAATTACAGCACTTAGTGATTTCACATGCTGACTTGTTAGCCACAGAAGCTTTTATACTTAAGCAGGGAAGGACTTTTGGAGGTGTGTACAAAAACAAAGTAGATGTGTAAAGGGGAGAAACATCACTATAACTTAGTATCAAAACTACAGTTACTTAAACATGAAAAGGAAAAGCACAAGTAGCAGTTATTCATCAGTACAGTCTGTTAGTGAGAAGAACATAGAACCCTTTGCTGGTAAGGAGCACCACCAAGTTATCTGTAAGGACGGTGAGCCCACAGCTTACTACTGAGCTCTGCCTTTTTAATCTGGTAGAAGTGTTCAATAACTATTAATCTCTCACCTTTTCAAGAGGAAAAGAAACCTTTTTCATTCCCTCTGAAGTAAAAGGAGAAAGGATGCAGTAGGAAAGTTCCCACTTTTCTGTTTTAATTTTTGAAATGTTTTATATTTTTATTGATATAGCATGATGCTTATCTGAGGATTTTTTCAAAATTCTATTTAAGCTGCTGATTGTACAGAAGAACTGAAGCAGGAATCAGAACATTCTCTTGAATTACTGCTATAGACACGTCTACAAGTGGCCCAGCCTCACAAAAGCATTTCCGTGCCACAAAGAAACCTGATATTCAAGAGCTATAGCAGGAACAAAGAACAGTGTGACAAGTCTAAGAGCCTGAGCACCACACCCAAGTAGATAATCTAAACCTGATTCTTCCAAAATACATATGGTACAATGGTATAGTTTTAGCAACAAGTATGTGCTTAGGTCTTTCAAAGCAATCATATACAACTTCAGGATTTGAGCTCCTCCTCCCTCAAAACCTCAAGAACCAGGAGAGGACCTTGAAAATTATTCACAAGTAAGACAAGACAGAACTGTTCTTCCTGCATAGGAACAGTCCTCCAGCAATAGCAGTAACAAAACCCAGGCTTCAAGCTCTACCTAGACTAAAATTAACTCTGACTGAGAAACCTGTGAACCAAGCAGACCACAGCCAGGCAGATCATGAGAGCTCACTAAATACTGTAAATGTCAGTGTTTGATACCAGAGTGTTTGACCCTTTTTTTTTTTCCCTTGATGGCTTGGTCACTCCAACACCACTTTAAACTAGGGAAGGTGCTATTTGTACATAAAGATGAGTTTAGAACATCAGATATTTTACAGTATATTTCTTTTGGCACTGCTTATCACCACAACAGTTCAGAAAGATAAAATGAATCCCAACAAACTATTCATCCCCATTTAACTGCTACCATGTACTAAAATTGTTTGCTACATACGGTGTTGCTGAGGTGGGTATCAGGGAAGTTTTCTGTCAGCTGCCCATGCTGAAACTGGGGTAAATGTGCAGACAGCTCTGTCATTGGGACAGTCCTCTGGGAATCACTTATTTCCACACAAAATGGACCTTTCTTCTTGAGATGCTGAAAGGAAAGAGATGTGTAAAAAGCCTTTGTTCTTAACATGAACAGGTTTTCCGTCCCCTCCCTACTCCAGTTTCTGGAGTTCACATATACCAAAGACAACCATTCTGTATTTAACCATGATACCAAACTTTCTACTAAGAGGTCATATAAGGGATTTTCCAGCACAAAAATAAGAGTCTCTAAGTGCTATCAAATTAGTTCATCAGCTACAGAAATCAGTCAGCAACAAACTAATAATTTAAACAGTTCTTCGTTCCTTCTTGTGCAATAAATGAGAAGCATTGCATACTTGCTCAGAGCACAACTTTCACGTTTTATCTCAGCAGAGCACAACTGGTCCAAGTTGTTCTGTTTTGGATTGCTGATAAATTTAACAGAAATTTTCAAGGATGACTGAGTTACACTTGACTATCTAAAATCTAGACATATCCTTAACATTGTGATGCTGCAACAGTGACTTGGTGCTACACAAGACAGTATTTCAGTTGAGCCTCAAGAACTAACATGCATTCAGTTCCCTTTATGTACCAGCTACATCTACATGCCACATGTATGTAACAGCTTTATATGTTCTTCCATAAGAAAGTCAGATGAGAAAACTGTCCTATGTGAACTATATGTTCCATAACAAAAGAGGATACAGCAACACAGGGGAAAGAGGAAGTTTGACTGACCTAACTAAATTTCAGGAAAGAGCCCCATAATTTTAAGAGAAAATGAGCAGACCTAGATAAATCACAGGCTTGGTCACATAAAAAATAAATAATGAATACACCTCAAGGGTGGAGTGCCAGTCTATCCCAAGTGGCTTCTACCCTGTTTCAATTCCAGCACTCACCAGAACTCTTTATAGTAATTCTACTCACTAAAATGGAAGAAACAAAGAATATTTTTCTGCTGCTTTAGTATACTCAGCTAATGTATTGAGAGATCTTGAAAAGCTCCTTACAACAGAGGACATCACAAAGCAAAGCCTCTCACTTTTGGCAGCAGCAAGACAAGTGCTGCAAGACAGCATCTTACTTAAAGAGAGAGCTAAGACTATTTTCATAAACAGAACAGAAGCTGTTTCTCTATTTATGAATAAATATGTACCTAACAAGACCACGGCACAGTGCTTACTAACTTTGGCAGCTAACTTAGTGAAAAGCCAACTAGGAAGCCACACCAATTTAACAACTCTACTGGGAGCATGCAAACTGTTTGGAAAAAAAAAAGTGAACGTAGTATTCACTAGAATAGCTCCCTTCAATTTGCCATTAAAAATAAGGCACATCTAATTTAAAATATAATTTAAAAGTAAGATTAGATTAAAATAAATATTACTTACGTTGCTCCTACTTTTAAAATTTTACTCTAATTCTTTGATTGGGCTACAGAATAAAAACAATGTTGTTTTAAGGCTGCTACTGGTAGTAATTGTCAGTGACAGGGAAACCCCAATGGAAAAAGCTGAAAATTTTTAACCAGATGTGGACTATCAGAATGAGATTTTTCACATAGTAGCATGTTAAAATTCTAAATAAATTACTGGAAAGAAAACCAAAATGAAACACCAACCATAAAATCCTACTTATAGACTGGTAAAAAAAGCCAGCACAAATCCACCAAACAAAAAAAACCTTAGCTACTGATGAGCAGAGAGACTCAGAAGACAAGGAGGAATAATTGATGGAAGAGTTGCACCAAAGTTTGAATGACAGACCGCAAAATTTATGGTTTGTTAAAACAGTTTCTTTTGAAACTGGACTCAGGACATCTTCCCAAACAACTGTATTTTATATTTCTAAATAAACGAAATTTTTATTTGAAACATAACTACGAATGAATGAAATTTATATATGAACTGCGCATAAACAGACACAAACTAAAACTTTGCTTGTTTTACCTGAAAAGGAACTCACCAATACATTTTTTTCCTAATGAAGCTGTTAATGTTAAAATAGCCTATCTAAAAAAGTTCTTCCTTGCTTCCTCTGGCTTTCCTAGGTCAGAACAACAGGAGTTACAACTGTCGCTGTCATGCGCTTACATTTAGCCTAATAAACAGAGGTGACACGCAAGTGAGCTGCTCGCGAAGAGAAAGCAAAGCAAGTATCGATCAGACAAACGCGGCGCGGTTAACCCGTGCTTTGTCCCTCAAGCGAGCAGCAAGAAGCAGCTGCCACCGCTTCGGGGGCACCCCCGCCACCCCCGTCCTCAGCCCTGCCTCGGGCCGGAGCAGCCTCGCCGCAGCCGAGGCACAGCGGTCCTCTGGGGCGCTGAGGGTGGGGGTCAGGCCCCGGCCCGGCCCCGCTCGGTGCCAGCAGCTGCCCAGGCCCGGCGCCGTAGGCAGCCGGAGAGCGGCAGGGACCCTCCCCGGCCCGTGGGCGTGTGCCGCAGGGCTCGCCCAAACACCGGGCCC
>VZRH01006604.1:3010391-3025659 GCA_013397555.1 Urocynchramus pylzowi
AAAAAAAAAAAAAAAAAAAGTTAGGAAAAAAAAAGTTTTAAAAAATAGTTTCTTCTTAAAAAAGCCATCTGATTATTTTGGAGACAGAAGGGATAGTAGGTGGGGCTAGAAAGAAATTGAGTAGAAGAAAAAAACCAAAAAACATTAGATAGCACTTACTGAATTTAGGTCCTGCTCTTGTTTCAACTGAGCAAATAAAAAACTTCCTGTGATTTGCACTTGCTGGGAAAGAAGCAGAGCATCTGCAAGAGATTAGGTTCCCAGCTTCATTAATAACTCTTAATAGGCAACCAAGTACCAAGATTACTACTGGTTCACATTAGAAAGAGAAGTCTGAAGGAACTCCTTTTCCAGTCAGATGAAGGTATCAAATGAACACACAAAGCTGTTCTGTGAAAACAGCTCAAGATGCTTATTTTTAAATTGTATTTTGATCATTTCTTAAATAAAAAAGGGGAAGTATGCTCCCAAAAAAACACTGATAAACTTGCAGTAAAATCCTTTGTCTTCATCTGTAACTGATATAGTTCCACATTAAGTGCAAATGTTTTGCAAAACGGGGGATTTTTTTTTCCTTAATATTTACAAGAATCAGAGTAACATAACAAAATTACCAAAGAGCATGTACAGTAGCTGCAGCTTATAAAACATACCGGTAATTGTACCTCATGTATTATAAAGAGAACCAATGCAGGATTTGATAACTAATTGAGAAGGGTAAAAGGGGCCTCAGAGCAGAGGACAAAAAAATTCACATTTTCTACATAAAAAAATACAGGTCTCAAGTCTCTGAGAACAGAGAGAATTTGAAGTCTCTGAACAACGGGGGAAAAAAAAGCCCAAAATTGAAATGGAACCCTAGAAGCAAGGAGCGTGCTTTATTTCACTAGGCCAATCTTCTTTGCTTCTGTCTCGTATATCAACAACCTCCACATTTTGACTATGAAAACTTCAGCTTCTTCATCTAGTACCTGTAGGAAATACACATTTTATAGATTATTTTTTATGTTATGCATTCCAGTTATAAAGACTAATTGTAGATACATCAGAAAAAAATGGACATAGCATAATACAAGTCTTTGAGAGAGGGACTGAATGAAACTCTGGTGAGTTTGTCTGTCCAGCATTAGTGACTTGACCAGGCTCTAACTACATACTTGTATAGTGCAGCTGTTGAGCACTTAGAGGTAGAAGTATCAGTAAACTAGTATCCAAAGTGATTTGGGAAGAGGCAGAGAAATGGCAGACTTGGAAACAAAGTAAGAACAGGACATTCACATGTGGTATCTTCCCTTAAATTACCTCCTAATCTCTGCTCATTTTCATTTGGAACTTCCCTGGATATTTGTTAAATAAACCCTCAATGGATTTCTCTTCCCTGAACTTATTATCTAGACTTTTCTTGAATCTGTACAAACTTTTACATAGCATCTCTCTGAAGTTCCCCAAGTCGCCTACTAGTTGCACCAAAAACAATCTACTATCTTGCACTATGCATGGGGCTCCTACCAACTTGGCCTCCAAGTTTCCTTACAATAAGAGTGTGGATTAGTTTTTATTCACCTTTCAGTGTATAAAAACATGGTGGAACAGTAGCATTATTTCATACTGTTCCTCTCTTCCAATACCAGGCAAAAAAGAGCTTTTACTTTTCTACACAAAATCACCTTTCGCTCATTAATTAGGAAAAGACCCACTAAACCACTAATAAAAATCTATTCATAACAACAACAAGGAATGAAAGTTTTTATTTCTGATACAATTCTGTTATTGTTGATTTTGACATCTACTCTTAGGGACAAAAATTTTTGTTCTACATTTCTGAATACTGAGAAATTCTGAAGAGGGGTCAGTAATTTGTACCTAGCTGCTGTAACTGCAAAATAATGCCCGAGCTAGCATGATGTGCTTAATTATATCTAACACATGTTTTCTGTTATGGACTCTTGCTATTTTGCGTAATTGACTTTTAGCTTCAGTAAAATATAGAAGGTATATCAGTTACAGAATTTCTGCTTACCATGGCAACATCATCCAGTATGCTCTGAGGTGAGCTGTGAGCCATAACCTGAAATAAACAAATGTTTTTAGACTGAAAACTTAGAATAAACCCTATACACATTTTTGGACAAAATCCAGCTATGTCCAAGGAATTCTGAAAGCTTTGCACGTGCAAGAAGTATTTGCAGTTCATCAGGTTCCAGTAACAGCCATGGCAAAAATTAATATTAAACTGCATCAGAATCCATCATAGTGAGTACTAGTTTATGGCCAATTACTGAGCAACAAGTTCCAGGAAGCTCCAGAGATTCACACATCCTGCATTTGCTGGCTATTCTTATATCTCCAATTAAGTTTTCTTAATTTAAAGAAAAAGCTTCCCTTCCTTTAACAATAGGCTGCTAATGGAAGACAAAGGCAAAATTCTCCCTGCATCAACTCCTCCTAACTGGATTTCTCATGTACCTGTTAAGTATTTATTTTTTTTTCCCAGAACCAAGTAAGTTGTCTTTCAATACCACAGAGTTCCATTTATTTACATATATACACACATCCGTATATAATGTAAGCATGGCAAATATTCAACTTCTGCTTTTGACTTTCTGCTAATCAACTGTGTCACAAAACTCTCAGGACTTGCTTTGCCTCTCATATGGTAGCCCAAAGATAAACCAAGACAAGCCATTATAAACATGAGTACAGGAGTCACTGCTGCATTTTAAATAGGGAGCAAAGCCCTAACATCACAGAGAACGCAGAGGATACGAACCTTAGAGCAAACAAAGTCAACTAGCGTGGCTTCTTCTTCACCAATATATTCTATTATTTTCTTGTTAATCCATGGTCTAATTCGACGTTCCATTAGCGTCTGGAAAAAAACCCCACAAAACCAAAATTGTAATTACCTTAAACTTCACTCTGTTGCAACAGATTGCTCAACAGGCATCTAGAAGACTCTAAGAGCTATTTAGCAGAAGATACATTTTGCTATCAATGATACAATCCTTAGAGATTTGGCATCTGCAAGTATTTCTCAGAGCCACTCAAACGTTTTTACAATGTCTTTTTTCCTCCTTCCATAAAACTGCTTGATAATTTGTAGTGGCAATTCGAGAGAGACCAAACAAAAATAAACAGGCATACTTCAGAATAAGGATTATGTATGAACAATAAATAGAGGACTCAAGTTTGATTCCACTTGATGATGATGCTCCAATCCACTGGGGTCCCAGTAACTTTGCTTTTCTATTAAATTATAGTGTTTACTTGGAAAAATTAAACCTTTTTTAAAATAGTTAAATGAATCAACTTACTGAATCCACAATTGACCAGTCAAGAGGATAAGCAAAGAGCTCTGGTTTTGCTGTGGGTATCTTCTCAATG
Source organism: Urocynchramus pylzowi (assembly GCA_013397555.1). Lineage (NCBI taxonomy): Eukaryota > Metazoa > Chordata > Aves > Passeriformes > Fringillidae > Urocynchramus > Urocynchramus pylzowi. The sequence continues at coordinate 3,013,776 of VZRH01006604.1, forward strand.
AGACTCTTAATGTGCTTGCGCTTTTCTTCTGTATTGACACTGCCTTTGATATTGCTTTTATCTTCTTCTCCATAATCCAGGGGAACAAGTTTCCTTTTCCGGGGCACATCGTCGCTGTCTTCATCATCAAATTTATTGAAAACACTGTCCACAGCAAGTTTCTTCCTTTTGACAGCATTGGGCTGATTAGGACTGTTGCAGGCACCTATAATCCAAAAGGGAGAGTACAGAGTGAAAAGCTGCAACGCGTAAGAAAAGCGTTCTTCAGCCCAGTACCATACAGTCTCTCATTAGTCAGGATATAACACAGTGTCAGCTCAAAGTGCAGCCCAGCATAACTTAATCAAAATAGTAAATAACAAACACACAAACCTTCTGGAATACAAATGTTCTTAGTTCTGCTGCTCAGAATTATTTTTTTTAAACAGCAGGAAATTGCTACAGTACTAAGGAACTCTAGGTTCAAATTTCACTCACAACTATCATCAGTTCATTATTATATTCTAAAAGGAAAAAAATTATTTTTTTTTTCTTTAAAGATACTTATACCAATGAAAAGCAGCAATAAGGTTGAAAGAGATATTTACAGATATATTAAGGTGAAAAAGCATGTGAAAATAACCAATCCCAGCTGAGAACATTCCTACAAAAATTAGCCCTTGAACATGCCTAAATTTCCTTCCTTTTTTGCCCTCTTTTTTTTTTTTTTGCCCTCAGGTTTTGGATGAAGAGAGCTCTATAAAATCTATCTTCTGGACAGGTCAACTCAAGCACAGCAGCTGGATAACAACTACTTGATAGAAATACATCAAACCATATGACATATTTGGAAAACCATGTGGCTACTCAGCCTGACAATTTTTATTTTGAACCCATATGGAAGATTGAAATAAAACGTAAACTTGCCCAATTTGAGGCTGAGTCCTATTTTGGGCCGATGCTCCTCCAGTTGCTGTTGTTCAGGTGAATTTTCATGAGGGATAATGATGCCACAGGGAGATTCATCACCAGGTGTGTTAGGAGTTGCATTTCCACTAGCTGAAGAAACAGATGGAGCAGAACTAATGGGTCGTAAAGTTGGTTTAAGGCAGGGTTTTTGTTCAGGCTCCTCCTCCTCTTCCTCTGGCTCTTCTCTTTTTTCTTCTTTTTCTGCCTTGTCTTCCTCTTCCTCCTCAGATTCTGGCTCTTGTTTTATTTGTGGCTGCCTACGCCGCTCAGCCTCCTGCTCCATCTACAATGAAACAGACAATTAGCAAAACTAGAAGCTCTCTCAAAAACCAGTACCTTTTGAAAAGAATCTAAAGATCCTCCTCTTTAGAAGGCTGTTAGTCAAGACACGTAACTATTGGCATTTTTGTAAGGAATCCTGATTAATTCAAATTTGTTTTCAAACTCCATCAAATCTGGATGTTGATCTGGAAAGTTTTTTTTGTTTTCATTGCTTCTACTACCTATCTGGACTCTTTATAAGAAAAAGTGAATAGAGATAATAGTAAATATCAGATCTCTTACACAATTTTGCTCAATACAACCAGAATACAAAGGACTCATTTTCCTATCAGACCAACAGCAACTCACCCTCTGGAGTTCTGCATCTGGATCTGGATGTCCTTCAGCCAGAAGACGCTGCCTAATTTCTTCTAATTCTTCCTTTTCCCTTTTCCTATCTCGTTCATCTGCTTCCATTTCTTTCTCCCTGTCTCTTAGCCTCTTCTGAAGAGCACTACCCCTATAAAAGATACGTATTTTTTATTGTGACAACATTTCAATGAGGGGCTTGTACCACAATACAAGAAAAACTTCATGCAGATATATCTCCCACTAAATGAAAATAAGATTCATAAGAGCATCTGGCATCCTCTGTTTTTGTAACAGAAGAATCTTAAGATACCACTTCTCAACCTTACTGTACAGAATCTACCCCACCACATTAAACAGAAGTAGAGAATGTGGCTGCTGATCTCTTCAGAGAATGAATAAGTTTTATAGGTTTTTGGCCAGAACCACTTCTGCTAAATTAGTTTTATGCAAATGTTAGTTAGTCCCACACTGAAGGATGTTCCCAATTATTTACATTACCAAGCTTGTTCTTCGTATTATTTACAGCTTCTTTGCAGTGAATTATTTAGAGGCATGCTTGTTCCCTTCTCCCTGCTCCCAGCACCTTATTTTGACATTACATTGACCTCTGCCCTGCCTCACAAAAGCAAAGTGACAGGAATGAGCAGCTACTCCCAAGCATTAACCAGTAGAAGTAAGGAGCTTCCCTTCCCCCTCTGTCACTTATGAAGTGACACAAAAAAAAAATTAGGTAATTATTGCCACATTAACCTTACATTGCCACATCACCAGTCGAATATTAACTCCATAAGCCCCTGCCAACAAACCCCACAATTGTGTTTAAATTAACAATGGACATTTTTTGTTAGGAATACAAAGACATACCTGTAGTATTTTGGATCATCTCTGTCATCATCATAATCTTCTAAGAATTCTTTCAACCGTTTGGCTTCTTTTGCCTGCAAGGAATTGAAACTTAAATAATGATTTCTGTTTTCCTTTCCAAGAGTTTATAATTTATTAATGTTATTAGCAAGTTAATTGTAGACCTACTCTGCTTTAAACTAAAACCACAGAGTTTTCCTAATAGAAAATGGAAAAGTTTTGGTATTGCATCCAGAGGGTCCACTGGTATGGTGTCACTGATTTGCATATATATATATATATATATATATATATATACACACATACACACCCACCTATATATATATATTTATTTGGTGTTTTTTTGTTTGTTTTACATTACAGATGAAAGTTCCTTTTCTCCAAATCCTTTAAGTCCGCTACTGGGTATTTTAACATGGCAGCTTAAGAGTATTTTATCAGTACTGCTTTGTTTCAAGAGCTTTTTTAAGATAATCATGCAGAGAAACAAATCTGATGGCTGCTCCTAGGATAAGCACCCTCCTGTTGTGGTACTGAAACAAATCATGTGGCACTAATGTACAGGCTTATGTGGTATTAATGTGCAGGCCTAACACTGTAGGGGGTGAGAGAGAAAGAGAGGAGAAATTTCCCCCCCTCTGATAAAAGAGGCAAAACCCCCAGTTCTTTAAGGGAAATTAAATTAGGACCTTCTAACCTGTATTTAAGCAATATCCTTAAACCTACAACAATATATTTCTGTGCTAATGACTTTGAGAAACAAATTATGATTATGGTTGTAATTTCAGCACAAAATGAAACACTGTTTTCTACAACTGCCATCCACAGCCAGCATGCAGGAGGATTTGGAATGGAAAATATCATTGAGTCAATTTCAAACATTTTTCCCCCCTCACTCATTTAGAGGGAAATCCTGGATTCCACAAGAAACAATGTATTTTATTATCCTCTTTCCCCTGTGTCTTTCTTTGCATATATGTCTTTGAAGCAATTTCTAACCCATTCTCTACTCTCTCAACATCTTCTCTCCTTCTCTGTGAATCTATGAAGTGAAATAACACCCCTAAAACTTAAAATAACTTCATGCCTCAGCATAAAACGATGAGATTACAGAATTATCTATCTTCCAAAGGTGTCTTCCAACAAAGCTTCCAAGTGTTACATTGGTAACACTTGGTAACTGTGATAATTTCACAACTAATGAACTAAGGACAGACATTAATCAAGTGCGTAGATACATTAAAGAATATTGTATCATATCTCATAAAAGGTTTGGGTATATGAGCAGGTTGGAAGTTATAAAAACAGGTCTAGTTCTGCCTGCATGACATGGAACCCGCAGCAGGTTTTGTCACAAATCTGACAAGTTACAGATGTAATAGCATGTGATGATCAGGCCACAGTATTTTGCAGCTGCCTACTTCTCACTCTTCTGCCTTCACAAGACCAAACCACTAGGCTTTGTTTTTCAGACTTTAAATAGTACTCCCATTTACTAGACATCTTCTGTTTCAAGTCTATTATCTGGGGATTTTTTAGGTGTAAAAACACACATGGCCTTCACACAAAATGAGAGCTCTATAACTATCCATAAACATAACAGTAGAATATTCTATTCTAAATGGGACCAGGAGAACAAGGCAGGGAAAATTACATGTCAAACTATAAGCCTTACCATTTCCCGTCTTCTTTCTTCTTCTCTCTCAGCCTCTTTTTCATATTCTCGACTTTTTTTTCGTTCTCTGATTTCCCAGTTTTTAAGACGCTACAACAGAAGAAAATACACTTCAATCCTCAAGAACATTAAGAACAGCAGTACTACTTCAAAGTTAGTTTGGACTGTTGTTTAAAATAACTGTACTATAAATAATTTGCATAATTTTAATTCAAAACATCTGAATAAAAAGTCTGTTTTGACAGTGACTTACATATTCTGCCCCAGCTCATGTACTCAAAGGATAAAAAATGTATTCAGGAAAAGGAGAATGGTGTATTTTATACTAGAGGACTTGTTATCAACTCTCAGAAACTTTTTATTTAAAGCATCTTAAAAATTCCAACCTACCTCTTGATATGCAGCTTCCTTTTCACGCAGTTTCCTCTCCAGTTTTCGTCGTTCATAGGCATCTTCTTCATCTTCTTCTCGGTCTCTCTTCTTATCCTTTTCCCGCTCTCTCTCCCGCTCTCTTTCCCGCTCCCGTTCTCTTTCCCGTTCCCTCTCGCGTTCTCGTTCTCTTTCCCTCTCGCGTTCTCGTTCTCTTTCCCTGTCTCTGCTTTTTTCTCTGAAGGAAGAAAAAACCCCAAAGTTCAGTAGAGAGCCTTCCTCTCCATTCAATCAAATGATTAATAGCATCTCAGAGGTTATTTTTCTTCTGTAGTTGTAGAAGATGATTAGCTGGCATAGAAATGGGCATAAAATCAATACTTACTGATGGGGATGCAAAAACCCACTAAAAGTAGTTGTTTGAACATTAACCATTGAATAGCAGTATCTACAGAAACAGCATGAGCATATGGCAATTTGTTGTGAGATTGTGTTAGTAGTTCTCCACAGCCAAAACCACCAGAAATAAAGGGTATCCTTAACAAATCTTTCATGTTTATGTGGCTTACAGACAATTGCAACACTTATGACAAGATGATTGTGATGTGAAAGCAGCACTTAGAATATGATTAATTACAGCCTGAAAGAGTAATCACCTTGCTTTTACTAAAAAACCCACAATCCAAACAAAAAACCCAAACCAAACCAACTGAAACAAAATCCCCCGAAATCCAACCAAGAAGCCCACCATGTAACAAAGGAAATGCTAAAACCTGCTTAAGCTAAGAAATACCACAAACATAAGATAACCTTTAGCAGGAATAAAGCTAATAATGAAAAATAGGAGATACTTGAGATAAAACCAGTATGCTTCAATCATAATTGGAGAGCTGCTTACTGCATACTGCAGGTTTTATATTCTTGTGCTGTGGAGGAAATCAAGTATTCTCCCAGTCTGGATTTCCTGCTGTTACTCAGATCTTCCACAAGGATCATTCTCTTTTGAATGGCAGCTGATCTACTGAACTATATGCATTTAGTAAACAGCACTAAGAAAATGTGAAATAAATAGCAACTGAAGTACATTTACCTTGATCTGCTCCGATCCTTGCGATCTGAACTCCTTTCACGATCCCTGTCTCGGTCTCTGTCTCGTTCGCGGTCTCGGTCTCGGTCCTTCGTTCGGTCACGGTCCCTATCTCGCTCCCGTTCACGCTCCCGTTCCTTCTCCTTCTCTCGTTCACGTTCCCTCTCTCTTTCACGCTCCCTCCTTTCTCGTTCACGCTCCCGTTCCCTTTCTCTTTCTCTGCGTTCTTTTTCAATTTCCTGTCTTTCTTTCTCCTTTTTGCCTTTTTCCTCCTCCAGTTTCTAAAAACCAACAAGAGAACTTTCATAGTTAATTTTGTAGTTACACAAACTGGATATTCCCGACGCAACACACAAGGCTGGTAATGGAAATACCAAAACCGCCACTAATTTTAAAATATTAAATAGGGTTTGGTGGGTATTTTTTGGAACTCGTAAGTATGAAATCAAAATGCAGCAATCACAAGACTAAGTTGCGTGCAAAAGCACAGATCTACACAGACCAGCAATCTCCAACCTTAGCAGAATAGGGCTGGCCTTGTATTATGAGCTGACTAAACTGCACATTCAGTGTGTGCTACCAGTCATGACTCAGGTGGGACTCAAATTCCACTGGCCCTATAAGCCAGTTGGGTACAACTAAAGTGAACTTCCAGCTGATAAAATTAACTCTGTTCAATTAGGAAAATATATTTCAGTGGAATGCTTACTGGGACAGTGAGTTGTTTCCCAAAAAGTCTTGGCACACCAAAACCATCCTAGATGAAAACTCAGGTAAAGAAATATATCCACTTACACATGGTGCATGTGGTTAAACAGTGAAGAAAACTGTCACTTTTCCCCTTTTCCCTCCCTAAAAAAGCTCTAAGTGTTCATTGGTAAGAACTGGACTCTGCAGAATGGAATCTTAACTTCCACCACTGCAAGATGGAGACAGTTAAAAAAAGGTTGGAAATAGCTCTTTTGAAACACAGAAACTAAAGGTTACCTGCTACAGTTTTACTAAAAATTGTACAAAATTGCCACTTTTTTTTCATATAGAAACAGTTCTTATGACCAGAATTCCTATAAGACAATAGAAAATACATCAACAGAATGATAGATAAATCCATCCTTGGAAGCAATTGTTATGTGTTCACTTACAGATGCTGTGCTAGGACATGGACCGCCAACACTGGATTAACCTTGCCTATTAGCTATGTTTCTGGGAGGAAGAGCAAGTACACGGTTCACAAATATACCAAATAACAACCAAATATACCAAATTTCAACCTGATGGATGCAAGAATACCACTTTTTGAACAAATATTGAGCAGAATAAACAGGTTTATCCCCTTTGGCTCCACGTTTACCATCACTGAAATGAAATTAAAAACTGGAACAATGAAACAGCATTTTCTCTGGTTTGCGGGTTTTTTTTGTTCTTTTCTTTTAAACAAAGCATTTAAGACAACTTTAAAAAGCAATCTTACCTGATTAGTGTTCTTCTGCCATAGGCACAGGGACCAGAGAACCGACAAAGGATTACAGAAATAAAGCTAATTCACTAGTGATTAATGTATCCAGTGAAACTGTGCTGCACTGATAACACAATACAGGCAACCCATGTTGGATACATTGAAATCACAAAGGAAAAAGGGACTAAAAATGGTAGGAATTGGTAGAAAACTGATGTGAAAAAAAAACAACAACCAACTTAGATCCTATAATACACATTAGGCTGAAAAACTAGTTTCTGAGGACTGTATTATCCAGGAGCTTTACAGTGTTAAACCTCAGTAGGGTCAAATGTTAAACTAGGTTGTCAACTTTTTAAAACAACTTACCTCAAATTTCATATACTTTTAAAGAAAGTTTACATACTGAAGTGGTTGATACTTACAGGTTATCTTAGATGTTCCAATAGAAATTTCTTTAGTTGAACTCCTGCTTTTTCACCACTCTCAAAAACTTTGTTTATGGTGAGATTTCGCAAGAGAGTGGGTTTCTTTCTTTTATTAAAAATATATTCACAGAAGTGTAAATACACACGCACAAGTTTTGGTGTATTAAAATCCTTTTCTTAAGTCCACTTCCTTAAAACCCAATTGAAAAAATAAACTGGTGTATTTTGTAATCGAAATCTGGCCTCAGTCAACTTCTGTAAACCTAAATAAAAGGATCTGACGGGGTAATGGGATGGGAACAGTATCAGATAAACTGAAGCAATGAACAGAAATGAACAGGTAGAAGAATTATAAATCTTACCTTGAGCTCTCTTCAGACTCGTCCGTGCTGTAAATGGACGCCCCCTGCAATGCTGACACCCTGACAGTCTGTCGTTATTGTTTATAAACTCATACCAAAAACATGCAAAGGTTCACTGTGCTCACTAGCCCGCTACTAAGGATTCAACAGCCCCTTTTAAACATATCCAATATACACAATGACTACTTCCAGTTCATTTTTAATGTTAAGAAATCCAAAATAGCCCCCCAAAAATACAAATCAAGGGCAGTGAAATGCCCAACAGCTTCTGAAACAGTGAAGCTTGGTTTTTTGTTTGTTTTGTTTGCAATTTTTAAAAAAGTGTTACTCGCTTGCATTTTAGTATCAGTGACAACTTGGGGCTTGGAATTGAACGTAATTCTACTGAAGTTTCACCACTAACCAGTTTCACATTGAATTGCTGAGCTTCTTCAGTTGACTTTTTCTAGGTTTTTTTCCCCCAGGTTTCTGTCTTGTAAAACTTTAGTCAAGAGAAAAACTGAAAACATGTACATACGATAACATGTAGTCACCTGTGTTCATATTGATACAGTTGCATGAAAACACGGTACCATCCCCAGTGACTGCATGTGGTAAAGCTGAACAACATGGGCACACTTCACCGTGCTGTATCTTCAACATTTTCTTTAATGTTGATTTGGGGATATTTTGAAAGAAAAGTGTCTGCTCAAAAGAGCAGCTTGTTAATACTTCCCTAGGCCAAGGACCACTCCAAACTTGTTGGGGAAAAATTAATACCAACTTTAAGCTAAACATTAAAATAAGAACATCACATGCATAGCTGTGCTCTCCGATCCGCAAGTATCACTTTCCAAAGCAGAAACATTCACATTTGCACTAGCATTAGTGGAAACTTCTGTAAGTGGGGACCCTGGGGTGGGACTTGATGTGCACAAACATTTCCAAGCCAGTTACCCCTTTGCATATTTTTCTGAGGGGGCATCCATAAGTATAATAAAAAACAGAAACTCATACTTACATCCTATTCCATGTTACTTTCCAAGCTGTGAGTTTCATCTTGCATTAGTCACCATATGATCTCTATCATAATGGTGGGGGTCAATGAATAGATTAGCTTTATGGGAATTTACAGTTCTTCCATGCATCTAAAGTTTGGTAAGTCTGGTAACCACTGACCTAGTTTTAATCTTCCCCCACTCTTAACTTAGAACTATTAAAATAAAAGACTTTAATTTAATTCACGTTTCATCTCTTCAAAAATCTTGGATAATGCTACAAATCTACCTAGAGAAACACACTCAAGTGTATGTCTTATACTGCAGCCCCGTTTAGCCTTCACTTAGAAATATCTTGACTTAATGTATGTGTAGCAACTTAAGCTGTCTTTATTCATGCTGAAGTGAGAAGACTGAAAAATACTCAGTAGCAATCAAAGTCTTAGCATAAAGATGTCACGGGCCACTTTAACGTGGCAACTGTCTTTTTCTGACTTGTAAAGAACTACATGTATATTAAACCTAATACAAACATAATTTTAAGTGATATTGCAATGTACTGCTAAATTTTATAATAGTGGTTTTTTGGATTTTGAAAAAGCCTAATTTGTATCAAGTGCAAAAACAAGAATACTACCTTGTGTGTGTCTCTGAATTTACTGATCTCTCTTGATATCAGGTCTCTTTTGTCTTCCTCCATTTCTATAGCATTTATATCCTCCTAAAAAACAAGGGGGACAGGAGTAAAAGCATTAACAGCCATCTGTACAGACATAGGAGAACAAGAGAAAAGCTGAAGGTTAGAAGTTTTCAACCAGTCTTGCAAGAGATAAATAAAGTCCTTCTGCAGTACCAAACCTGACAGTCTGATGTTAATGAGTGGAAAAAAAAAAAAATCAGATGGACAAGAGTCACAAATCTGGCAACTAGCAGTAAACATAGTCATTGTCAAAACCTACAATGTAAACGAACCTTGGTGATGAGTGGATAAGGTATCAGTGGGGCCACTGGAAATCTGCGGAAAATCTGCGGAAAAATCCACGGAGATTTTTTTTTTTAAAAATTGATTGCACACTACTCTGAAAAACAATGTTTTGTATGTTTGTACTACAAAGCAATATTGTATTGCTGTGATCTCATTTCTTTGATTCAACAAAGTTACAGAAGAACCTCGCTAATTCTCCCTTTGCTGAACTACTTAAAAACGCATAGTGACGTCTCATGTTAGTAAGACTTCACTGAATTACAAGTGTACTACAGGATATTAGTACGCTATGGTAGCATCAGAAACAAGGCTAAGCTACACTTGCCAAAACAAGTAAGTATATTTGCAGTGGGTATGTCTTGATTTTATTTACTCGCTAATTCGCAGAATTTGGTAGATTGCACCTGCTCTTATAGTTAGTGCGAATTAGCGAGGTTCCCCCGTGCTTGAAATTGAAAACCAGATTCCACTCACTCTCAGCTCCCCGCACACATTTTCAACTCCCCCACAGCAGTCATGCCTTCACCCAGAAGAACTAACAGCCTCTGCTGCTAACACCAGCGGGAGTCATCTCCACACCAAGCCCTTCAGGGGACAACAGCCCCAAAGCTGGTGAGTTTCCATGCCCCCCCTCACCGCCCCCACAATATATCTGCATCCACCTTCCCTTTACCCCCCACCCTCAACAGTCTTTCTCTCCCCTCTCTTTTATGGACAAGAGAACAAGCTAGTACCATCTCTTCACTCCCACCTCTATCCACACAGGCCAAAGATGGCAACTTCCAAGTTTCTTGTCTTCCTTCCCAGCATGGGAAGGATGATGGGATGCAATTTCAACCCACAAGTGCTGCATATTTTAAAAGAGCTCATTTGGCTACTTGACTAGCTCAGATTAGTAAAGTTCTACACAACACAGAGCTAAGAGAATATTGCTCTGTCGCAGGGATATACCCAGCACCCAGCTCTTCATGACTGCAAAGGTCTCTTACAATGTTTAACTACCTGACATTATTCATGGCCATATATATGTATATTTACCCACAGGACAATACACATTGTAACAGTGCTTGTAACAAAAAAATACAGCTGATAGCATTAGACAGTGACTCATTTGCAAATTGTCATCAAAGAAAACATCTTCTCCCAAAGGGAGGGAGAGGAAAGAAAAACAAATTCTCAGCTCAGCACTTTTATACCTCAGGTTGGCCATGACTAACAACATTGTGGGAAGACAGACTTGCTCCCTGAGGGAGATGTTTCTTGCACCACATTTAAACTCCACAAGCATTTGAAACTGCATCATTGTCTTAGAATAGGTACTTTGCAGAAGACTTAAGCAGTTAAAAATCTTGGTCAAATAATTTTCCAATTTCTTTCATATAAGGTGCAGAATGGTAGGTGGGAAAGCTCATTTTCCCATGGTTAGAAACTTTGCTGGAAAAGCTAAGTCTGAGTTTGCTTATCCTTGTTCCCCCTTCTCCATTTTGTTTTAATCCATAAAAAGGTCATTCACAGAAGCAGGCCTAAATCAGAACATTCATTCCTGCTTAACATGGTTTGTTTCGCATTGCACAAGATAGGAAAGCTGGCTGACCAAATCCAGCCAAATTGAGACGTGTTTATAAGTGATTTTGTAAGGCAGGCAGATTACAATATGCCTTTCATCCCTGAAGGATCCCTTCAAGGACATACACAACTAACAAAGTGCTTCCACATATGGGTAGTCAGCTGCAACCAGTTGGATCAAGGCACACTACAAGAATGTATTCTAGAAGCAGAGAGAAGTATTTTGTCAAAAACTACCAAATTCGTGGCATTACAATAGCGCCCTGGCATCTTTCACTGGAAGTGGATGGTATGCAGGAACTCTTTACAGTTGTTTTTTAAGTTCTTATCTGAAAAACCCTATATGCACATACAGATTAAACTGCACTAAATTCAGTATTTCCACCTTCAGAGGGATGAAGGGTCGGTTCAGTCCTGCCCAGATTCAAACCTGTTGTTCCAAGAAGTTTAAATGTGCTTAAATCCCTAAGCCATCCTGAAGGGATGGTGTCTATAACTGACTAGCTTTCAGCTCAGCTCAAAAAAAAAAAAAAA
>VZRH01006604.1:3025666-3042241 GCA_013397555.1 Urocynchramus pylzowi
TGGTCTATACCAGAGAACTTTTTACACCAGCAAAAAAAAAAAAAAAAAAAAAAAAAAGGAACTGCTGCTGACATCAATGCTTGTTGATTTGTTTTCTCATCAGAAGTTTAGGTTTAAAGTGTTTGCACAAGGTTTGGCCATTATATAAAGGTGAGTTGAAGAAAAAAAAATCTGTTTTGTCCAAAATCAAAACACATACGTCCTCCTTCTTTTCCTTTTTCTTCTTCCTGGGGTGAGAGTCAGATTCCTGGGAGGGGGCATTGAGCTCGCTGGAATATTCTCGTATTAAGACTTCAATGGCCCCTTTAATTATCTGATCTCTTCTCTTCGTTTCCTCATCCAGTGCTTCATCATCATCATTTGTTGTCTCTGGTCTGGAGTTCTAAGGAAAAATGGCAAAGTAACAGGACTTAAAAAATTGAGAGTAATAGTTGTTTTATCAGAAGTTCATCCCTTTCATGCCCCTAGAGTATTTATTATAAAAAAGCAAAACCCCAAACAAAAAAAAACCAAAAAAAACCCCAAAAAAACCACCAAAAAAACAACAACAAAAAAAACCTGAAACAAACCCATTAAAAAGAAAAAAAACCCCAAACAACTCACCACATGAAAACCAAACCACTTACAAATACAAGTAATTATCAATTGCATTATATTAGTCAGATCTTTTCACACTGGCAATACCACAGTTTATTGCAGTTTTATGGAATGGCTGCAGAGAGCAAGAGTAGGATTGCTTAATAAAATAACATACTAAAATAGAACAGAAAAATGGTGATTAAGGCAGTAGACAGGAAAAGAGAGAGCACCCACACGTTCCCAGAAAGGCAATCACTATAGTGCAGCTCTTGGTCAAAAGTTTTGCCTTTTATTTTCCAGAACTTCAAGTCACTTCAACAACAGTTCCTCCAAGCCTTCTACTTAAATGCCATGCAATACGAATGCCTACCTAAAACTTCCAAGCTGCAACTTCAAATTGGAGAACTATATTAAAGAAACAACATTAGGGAAAACATTCCTTGCACAACAAACTATTAAAATTATTGTTGATCAAGTACTTTGCAGTTCCTCATCTTTTTGCCCCTTTCAACCTTGTAGGGAGGAAAAGGAACACAAAAGTGCCTTTCCCTAAATATTACATGAAAGCATAGAAAGATGATGTGCACACCAAGCAAGGCAGCCCACCTCTCGATCCCCTGAATCTTTTAGAAAAATGGAATCTCACCTGAGAATCCAGCTGGGTATCCCGTCAAACGATAGGTGGTGGGAGGAGTGAGGGGGAGGGAAGGGTCTGATGGAGCAGCAGCTAAGAATGAGGGGGAAGGGAGGATTCAGTTGGAGCTGAAGAGGCTGCCAGGCCAAGGAGGAGCAGGCTGAAAAGAGCTAGAAGGTGGTGACGGGGTGGAATTGAAGAGATCCAGGGAGAAGAAGTGATCAGGGAGAGCAGCTAATAAGATAAAGGTTTGCTTGGTGTGTCTCTGTATGAAATTGTGTTGTAGTTTACATGTTTGATTTCTTAGTTCAAAATATTTGAGAAAATTTGAAAATTATGGATCCACAATTATGGTATGAAAGGAATTGCAAGCAGTTTGATTACAATGCACTTTACCAATACTCCTCAGCAATTCACAGCCTTTCTTTGCACCAAAAGAGCAAAAAACCAGCCAAATCCAAAAAGAGCAAAAAACCAGCCAAATCCAATAAAACCCAACAAAAAAACATGGAGTTAATCTCATTCTACCATATAGTTCTCATACAGTTGCCTTCACCAAAGCCACAAATAGTACCCGCTGCTGTGTTACCATCAATTCCCCCAGACTGACTGTAACTCACAAGAAACAAAATTTGTGAGAGATGTACAAGAACTCCAGAAATACTGTAAGTTTGTTTGTAACATCAGCTGTGAAACACAGTATCACAGGTGATGCCAACATGAAACAAGGAAGTAAGAATGAAAGGCCAGTCCAATCAAGCCCTTACCTAGGCTAAGAGCTCATATAATACTCCACTCAAACCTCACAAAGTTAGCACTCTGCTTTACTAAGCCATTGGACTTCATCCCAAACACAGGATATCCAGTCAAAAATAGGTCAAGTACTTCAAATCATCATTATACCTCTACTTCTGGTCAGGTAAATGAAATAAAAGTATCTGTGTTTCCACTATAGTCTACATACACTTAAGAAAAATTCCAAGTTGGAATTTTTAAAATTTACTTGCTACAGTGTGATTAGCATTTTTAGTTTTCTAAACTAGAGCCTCTTCTCACTTTTATCTTACAGAAAAAAAAAATGGTTCAAGTGATATCTTAAAGCATATACAAAACTTTAGGAGTTAGAGACAAAGCCCAACTTGATTGGGGTTGAAATACACTATTTCAGCAAAGAAACAGACACCATTAACTTCAATGCAAGCTTGTCAATTAAGTATCTTTGCGTCTCAGTAAGAATTCAACATACCAAATATCTGCAATTATTCCAGAACAGATCCTCAGCTTTAGAAAGGGGTAGTACAAAAGCAATTTCCCCCTCTACTAAATGTCTGAAAGCGGCCCACTGCCTGATATCTGTCTCTTCTACTAAATGATCTACTGTCCTTTTCATTTATTTGTTCCAAAAGATCATCAGTGCAGGGGAAAGAAACCTCAATTCCTCTCAGACAGCAAATTTACAGATTGCCAGAGTAACTTCTTCTAGGCACTTTCAAGAGTTTCTGAACAAAAATGAAGCAACAGAATCAAAACATATAGCAACTATCACTACACTTTATAATGAATTACAGAATTGATTCTAGAAATGTAGTTGTAGTTTGCAGGTAAGTTCAAACACTATGGAATTAAGAGCTTACACTTCTCTGCCTTTCAACATATCTTCAGACTCACTAATATGATTCTGGCAAAATCCTAAAATGAATAAAAGACACAGAAAGAAGTAGAAACTGAGACATGCTCACAATATGACCTAAAAAGTAATGTTACACTGACATTCTACTAAAAGAATGCAAATCATACATTATATACATACCCCATTAGATGCCTTTTTCTTTGCTTTCCATTCATCTAGCTGAGCCTTTGTCTTTGCATCAACTTTGACCAGCAGCTTCTTCTCTCCAATCTGGAGGTCATGGAGTAGTCTCAGTGCTCGTAGGGTAGAATCTGGCTCCTTGTACTCACAAAATCCAAAGGCTGAAACGGATGATTGAAGTGCAAAGTAAACACATCAGAGCTCTTCAGGTAATTTACTTTGTTTAAAAATGTGTTTTAAATCAATAGACATGGAAAGCAGGCATTTGTTTTCTAAAAGCCAGGAGTACACATCATAAAAACTCGAAGTTCACTCATTGAACTCATCTTTGATATAATTAACAGTCCAATAAATAAAATTGAACCAGTACACACATTGTAGATGTCCCATCCATAGAAATTTCCATGGTCAGGTTGGATGGGGCTCTAAGCAACCCATCTAGTTGAAGATGTTCCTGCCCTTCAAATGGGGTTGGACTAGGTGAACTTTAAAAGGTCCCTTTCAACTCAAACTACTCTATGATTGTGTTTGTAAAGCTTTTGATGTATCTGTCTTAACTAAGAAATGCAGTCTATATGATGACACCTCAGGTGGATTTGCATCAATCAACAGCTCACTGTTAAACTAGAGGGAAGGGTTTCAAACTTTCAAATATTTCAAACTAGGTTCTTCACAACAGTTACATGAAAGTGTTAAATGAGAAAAACATTTTTTGACAGCAAAATAAAAGAAGTGTGATATATAAAAAAGATGAAGGAACTGAACTACATCCTTAAAAAGAAAAAAAAAACCCACAGACCTAGCAAGATACAAAAACACAGCAAAAAAAATAGTAACCAAAATTGTTTCCTGCAGTCACTGTGGAAAGGTTACAAAAATTAAATCAGTTCAACTTGATAATAGGAAAGGTAAATTTTACATCAGGAAAACCTCTTTCATAGAGAAGGACAATACATATTATTGAAGTGACTTGTAAAAGTGTTAGAATAGCATCTTCCTTTGGGGGTTAAGTCCAAAGCTTTCTCAGGAATAGGCTATAAAATCATTCAGTTTCAGAAAAGAAAGGTAAGCAAACTAGGCTCCCACGACATTTTTCCATTTAACCAGTCTCTATTACATTATTTTATTATCAATTCCAGAAAATACTAGCCCTTTAGTAGAAAGCATTTCACAGCTATCATATTACAGCTTCTTAAAATGTAAAATGATTAAGAATAGCAATGTGTCACGATATTAAAATGTTGCCAGCTAATAAAAAACAAGAGTATATCTAGAGATTTTGAAAAGCATGAACAGTTACCTTGAAGTTTTCCAGATGCCCCTTGCACTCTCTTCCAACTCAAAACCAAACCACATTTCTGCAATTAAGAGAAGTATCATTAATTATTATATTCAAAACATTACAAAAACGTGACCACTTTTTGCAAAATATTATAAAATTAAAACAGGGTAAACACTACTAAAAATAAAATATGTCTATATTTAGACATCTATAGTGTAAAAAAGCTGTACTCTTCATTATTAGATTCAGGCATAGTGGGCTGCTATTCCAGTGAGTGGGAATAGCTCTGCTTTAATTTTCAATATACTGCTTGTGGATCCTTATATTATTCATCAGCCAGGGATGAAATTTAACAAGCAGTCTGCTGTACTTACTGCTAGAAGCTGCCGTATGAGCATGTCTGAGGCCTTCTCTGAAATGTTGCCTACAAAAACAGTAGTAGTGGGACCGCAGTTTTCATCATTTTCTTTGTTCTTTAAGCCAGGATGGTCTTTTCTGACTCCCAAATGTTTTCCAACCATAGACACCGTGGTAGGAACTAACACCTATAAAGAGGAGGAGAAGTTGTAAAATAAAGCATTGGACTGGTTGGGTTTTTTATTTAAATCGATAAGACATGAGACTTAGGGATGCACACCTATTTCAAATTTGAATTTTCATATGAACCTCAGTTCAGCTTATGGAGTAAGACACTAATAAGCAGTACAGGCTTTAATACTTTCTACAACAAAAAAAAAGATGCCCTCTTTCTGGCAAAGGAAGATAACAAAAGGTGTAATTGAACACAGCCAGCGGAAGTCTCAAGGTGAGCATACAGTAACATTAGGTATTATTTCTCCTACAAATAACAAGTTTGCAACATGTGAGTCAGGGGAAGTTGAATTACTTTATCTAATAGTGTAAAAACCAATCCCTGAACAGAATAGTAAGTCTGGCTCAAAGGCTTCAATGGACACAATGACAAATGATCTTAAGGCTTCCACAAAGTGAATAAACACTACTGCTTTATTTAATAAACACACAATGCAAAGCCTCTTTAGGTAAGGAGCAAACATCTGAAAATTAACTGTACCAAGACAGGCAGGATCATCTGCTCCATTTTCCTACACTTCTTTCACCTAAGATTTAACAGCTCTTAAGAAGAGTCTCTCTTCTCAGAACACCTTTCTAGAAGTGTCACTGCAAGTTATTCTCATCACAAAACAGTAATAAATTTGTTTCAGTATCTCTGTCTTAAACACACTGGTTACCATGAACATACCCTCCAGTAGGAGAAAATACAAGCTATCAAAAAATTCTATATTTTGGGGAGATTTCACTTCTGCAAAATTACACAAACAGTAACTCACCTTGAAGTCAAGAAGTAATGCTTACATTTTAAAGCGCACTTTTTTCCCTCCAAAAATCATAAACCTCCCTTCCAACTTGAAATTACTAAGACAGACAAAGAAATCTTTCATTTGCTTTTCCACAGATGGATATTACATGCAACTATTCCTTTTCCTGCAACATGGAGACAGCAAGCTTATCTGTAAGTTTGTCAAATCACATGTTTTTGGACAACCCAGCAGTGCTGTGTGATAGCCTTATAGACCTGGATGAGCTCATGCCTCCAGGGTACCATGTCAGGGCTACAGACTCCAGAGTAAGAGACTGGAATCTCCCTGATCTAAATGTACTGCACAGGAAGAGCACACATGATTCAAAGGCAAAGCCTAAACCCCTGTATTTGAGAGAAGTATGTCTTCTTGCAAGAACAATAATTGCTTCACCTCTGCAGCTGATGGCTCCAGACATTACTTTAAACTTTGTCTAGGGCAAAAATTAGCATAACATTTGCATTATAGTTGCATTTAAAATTAAGCATTTTCTTTCATAGTAGAATTCTGACAGAATAGAGCAAAACAAAACCACTGTTGACATACACTAAGATTTACTCTCAATGTTATTTGGCTATAATCTTATCCCTACTGTAATACTTACAGTTGGAGCAGGAGCCATAATGCCCATTGGTACAGGAATCATAGGGGTCCCTGAAAAAGACAATACATCATTATTAGTCTGCCCAGTTGAGAACTGATGGATACTAATGAAATCACTGCAGACACGATTTTCAAACTAGACAGCAATTTTGGTCAAATAAGAATTTCACAATACTGATTACCAGTAATTCCTCAAGCATTCCAATAAAGTACATATAACACACCACAGGCATCCTGGTCACTTTCTGGTATTACCATTTCAACTTTGTCACACACAAATCTATTTTCGGAGCATATTTAAGTCACAATATTGTTCTAGAAGACAGTGGGGTGATAAATGAGGCAGGGAATTCCTGAGTGCAAAGGCAGCTGATCATGCCCTACAGATGATTTCGTTCCCAGCTTACACAGTTCCCACAGCACAATGTTTTTTGCATATGGCTTTAGGGATGAGGCCCTGTAGAGAATGGTACCAGGCTTCATGCCACTATTTATGGAATAGCTTAATAAAGACAGCATAAAAAACCTCTATTGAGAAGCTGCTGAATACTCCACTTGGTAGTCTCCAACTACAATAGAACAACTACAATTTAGAACAATACATAATTTTAATATCATTCACTAATTATTAATAAATAGTATTTTAAATTAATATTTTATCAGATGAAACCATGCAATACCTCTTTTACACTACCAAATATAATGGCAGCTTTAAGTACTTTCATGAGCCAATATCTGATCATAAGAAAGGCTCTTTATCTTTACGTGTCAGCTGCTAGAGGTTAAATATATTAAGTTGAATGGATTTCATCAAAACTACTTGTTGGTCAGCAGACACACTGAGACTTGAGAACAGTGAAGTCAATCTCATGTTCTTCACAGGGATCCTATATCTTCTTTTTATTTTCATTCAAAAAACTTCTATTGTTTTTTCCCTCTCAATCCTTCCCTTTTGATCCTTCTCTTACTGCTGTATTCAGAAAATCCTAAACAAACTCCTGTAACCTACTATCCCTGGATTTGCTCCCCCACTTTCTCTAGAGTTCAGTCTTAAAACACTTCTCCTCAGACATCCTTTCCATTTTTTTCCTCATCCACTCTGGTTTTGCTTTATTTATGTTTTTATTTTCTCCAGCTCTCAATTCTCTTCCTCAGCCCCTTCATATTAAGGTCACACTACCTCTTATTCCTCCAAATCATTCAGACAATCAAACCTGTATTGCTCTCCCATGTGCTGTTTTAATACACCACGGCATCTCACAGACTGTAGCAACTACTCCCAACCAAGACTGGCTGTGCAGCCCTATAATTAATATAATTATCACAATGGCCTTTAAAGTTACAACTCAGTAAACACACTTGTGTTATCATTGATAATTCTATGAAGCTATCTGCCCTATGTTCAGCAGAAGCCACAAAAATCCACTGAAATATTGGGCATTGTCAGGAAACATAATGACCATAAAGGCATCATTTAGCTGCTACACAGAAGCTTGGTGCACCTACAGTTTTGACTAAGCCTGGTCTCTGCAACCCTAGGCTGCCCAGCCTCAGAGAACAACACCTACATGACTCCACTGGAGAAGCAGCTGCTTTACTAGGGAAGGTTGCACACTCTGAGACTCTTCAAATGTGGAGGTTTGCAAGGCATAGAAAGTGGCTGAAAGTGTCCAGAACCACTAAACTCAACTCACCCCACATCAGAACTGGGGCAGGAGGGAGACACTGAGTAGGCAGTGAGTTTAAAGACAGACTTAAGAGTAAGAGAGTAGAACTTTTCACAGCAGTTAATAAACTTCTCAAACTTGGTTTAAGAGGTGACAAGGATGAACAGAATAAAAAATTCCAAAATATTCATAAATGACAGGTCCAGAAAAAGACAAAGAACAACCAGAAGATAATACTCTAAGATCCCTAACACTACAGGTGTATGAAGCAACGTACTCAGAAAGCAGACCCTATACATATACATGCCCACCCTAAATACTGCCTTCTAGTCCCACTGCCCACACAGTGCATCTGCCTATATGGACTGCAGGCATGACCTACTACAGCATTTCTGGCACGCAAAATGGGGTTTTTTACGCCTTAGTGGTATCCAATAATCTTCAGAGATTTATCAGAATGACCTCCTTATTAAATCTTCCACACTACCATTGGGAAATGCTAGAACTTCCTGGTTTTTGCAACTGTATTTTCAATCAAAGCAAACCACCTTTCCTAACTTCATTATTAAGCAAGCAAACGACTCCAGCTGAAAGTCTTCAAAAAATTACAGGCTGAGGTAACTAAGACGGGAATTTTTGACGAAGCAGCTAACTAAAGATAATACTGTAAGTCACTAAAATTGTGATCCTACATATGGACTAAATTCAGAGAAGAGTTCATAAAATCTGTGGCATTTTCAGCTCTACTAATGTGCTTATACTAAGAAATGAGATCCATATCCTCTACAAGTCAAAATATGTTGTCTGCACAGGTAAGCAAATCATGTTTCTCTTACGCAGACAAAAAATTTGTTCTCACCTAATACCAGTCTTTCCACTCTACAAACTATTCAGATTCATAACACTAAAATGAGACTATTTAAGCACAACAAAAGAACAAAAATATCTTTGTCACACATGCTAAGAAGCAAAATGTTCAGACCAAAAATTATAACAGGCATTTTAAAATGCATTTCAGAAAGTTGGTTTTTTTCTGAAGTATCTGGTGTTTTATACACTAGTATACACAAACTGGAGCTAAGAAAATCAAGAGCTGTGATTTTAAAATTCAACCTGAAATTTTTGATGGCAGGATCTAAGGATCTAAGCAAGAACTCTGCCTTTATCAGAAAATAGGTAGCATCTCATGGTTCCTAAGAAAAATTTTTTTAAAAATTAATGCAAGTAAAGATTAGCCTGATAAATGACGTGCAGAAATCTCTTTGCAGTTCAACCATCTGTTTTTTGAATGCCTCTATTGCCAACAAAACACTCCTGCACAACACAGTTCAAGACAATACAGGAGTTATTTTCTGCAGCCCTTGTGATAATTTCTGAAGAGGTAATTCTCTGATGTTTTCCCCTCTCCCAATTGCTCTATGGTTTCCTACCTCGAGTCATCATCACGTATACTTACAATATACAGAAAGCAAGTTGTTCCAGATTAACAAGCTAAAATCTCAACTCAAAAAACAGAGGCTGATCTTACAGATGAACAAAGAAAAAAGGTAGGAATAATTTTTAGAAGATCAGAAGAAATTATAAGGACAACTGTAAATTTGAAAGATGATTGGAAGAAAGAAAAGAAGAAGCAAAATAAAACAAAGTGAGACATTAAAATGGAGAAAAACAACTCAACAAGTTGGACCTTCTCTGAAAGTTACTCTTCTATTTTCACATTACACATGCTCAGTGTATCCAAGAGGTTTTTTTGGAAAAAATCTTTTTTTTCCAAAGGCTATTACAATGGATTACTATCAAAACGGTGGCTTTGGAACACCTAACAGAAATCACCACTCAGCTTCAGTCTTGAATAACGACTCAAGAAAAGTCCAGTATTTAATTTCTGGTCAAAAGTAAACAGTTTTTGGTAGACCAAAAAGAGCTTGCTCACATGACACAATCTGCGGAAAAACTAGAAACTCAACTGCAATGGATACAAACCAGAGTTACTGAGATACATTATTTACACAAGTTACCGGCTTTAAAAGGGATTCAGAATAATATAAAGAAATTCATTTCTACAATACTTCCATATATTAATATAACTTACCAGGAGGTACAGGTGGAGGAAAACCGGGAAACTGTGGAGGTGGGATCCCAGGGGGAAGCGCTGGGATTCCCATAGGAGGGCGATTCAAATGAGGTGGAAAAGACATTCTTGCAGTCACAATCTGTCAAAAAGACAGAAAAGGAAACTTGTACTAGCCAGTTCCCAAATGTGAATTACAAAAGCAGTGAAGTGGTAAATGTCCATACTTATTTTAATTTTTTTATAGGGACATTCAACTACAAACTAAAATTAAATTTTTCAACTTTTTTCCCCAGCTATTCATTATGCTACAGATGTAGTAGAAGCCTTCTTTCTCAATTAAAAACAGTACTTCTAAGGAAGTGTTTCAGAATGAAGAGAAAAACAAAGCTATATCTGACTCCTCATACCAATAAAGAGCATTTAACAGTTTGCACAGTTTCTTTAAAATAAAGCTATCTTTGCAGTATTTGAAAGCAAAACTCATCTTGTAACACATTTTCAATAAAGCAAGTAGTTCTGTTGTACGAGAAATGATGACACACAATACAACTGTAGAACAAGACACCAGAAAGAACTGGGACATTGGAACGCTCAGCACTAATGGGAGTTGTATTTAGGATGACACTGGGGAGATTCTCAAAGCCCAGCAGAGAGAGAGTTAAAAGCTTGAAAGAGGGTTCTGTGATCTATTTTTAACGTCCAGTCCACAAATCTCCTAGAGCACAACTTGGACATTAGCCCATGAGCTGAGTGTCAACATGTTCCCAAAGAGAGTAAAGATCATTTCAAACACCATTTTCTATTCAGATTATTATTTTACACGCATATTACTGACCCTGAAGCAGAGACCACCCAGTAATAAAACATTCAAGATCACCCTTATTACAACTAAGGCATGCATTCTTGCTTCCAGTATTGTTTCAGTAACCTTACACAGTCAAGTCTTCATGGAAGGCTGGCCCTCCGTTCTCAAAAAACCAAAACTGGTCACAATATTACTGCTGAGCATATACCTACATTCACAGTGCAGTGAGGAAGCATTGGAGAAGTTCACACACGGTGGATCATGTGGATATGAATCACGAAGACACAGCACCACAAGTGACAAGAGCCCAGTAAGCTGTCGGCAGAAACGTTTGCGTTTCTCATTGGACTCTACAGACTGCCTTACAACCTACAGTGTCAGATCTGCACTGCAACTGCTTTCCAAACAGGCAACATGAGTCAAAACTGAAGCAAGGCTGTCTGGAGAAAGAGAGTTATGGCAAGCAAAATTCTGATGCATACAACAGAACTATGGATTGTGACATGCTTTCTTCAAGCCAGGACACAATGGCACTGTGCTGGAGACAGATGCACCTTTCAGACTTGTTCAAGAGCAAGCCATTAGTCTTAAATACTCAAGTAAAAGACAGTATCAGTACCATAATAGCAGGTACATCTGAAAGATCTAAAAAATTCTAATAACAGAATCACATAGAAAAACTTTATTCCCTCAGATTCTGGAAACAACTATGAGAGATAAACGTATATAGCGGACTGGAAAGGATGAAAGAGAGACCCAGATGTATTTGGTAATACCTTCTAACACCAGAACTTACTTATTCTGGTCTAAGAACACACATATAACCCTATCACAAAATTCATCCAAGGAAACATTTACAACTATATCAATTACATGAGGTGTGTGATGAGGGCATTCATTAATTGACACAAGGAGCATTTATCAGTATCTCACCAGGCAAAACAATGAACACTCCTGTGACACAAGGTCTAAGATAGCGGTAGAAATAAGAGAGCAAATGCTAATATTTTTCCAACAGTTCAATAAAGCTTTTATGCAAACTAATAAACATAAAACCTCTCCTCCCTTTTATGATCCACATGCCTAAGAACTCATTTCCTTTCTGCAATTCCTGAATCTTTAAAACTATATAGCAAAGAAAAGCAGCAAATATGTATGCCATTTTATTTTTTAAAAAGCTGCTTATTGTCTCCTCAGACTATGTGTACATTGGCTGACATTCATCAAGAATCTGGAACTTGTATGGTGTGGAAGGGAACAGAACTCCCTTATCTGCCTTGGTATCACTACTTGAAACTTTCACATGCAAAAAAAAAAAGCCAACAAAAAACCCACAAAATTAAGATCTTTAAGACTCCCAGTTCTTACTCACATTTCAAGCTGATAAACAACTGGATAAAATTCAAAGCTGTTTTGGGGCAGATGGTATAAAGAATAAACTACTGGATCTGAAATGGTTTTAAACAGGCTACAACAGAGATCCACAAGATGTTAATGTGTGGTCTGTAAAACATATAAGAAGTAATTTTCCCGGCTGCCTGTAGGTGCAATCCCTCCTCTCGCTCTGATAAGCACTTTATCTGAGCCATCATTTTGGAGATGCCAACAAAAAAAGCCTGGAGACTAAGAAGTGAATCAGTTCTTTGAATTAAAAGATGCTGAAACATACCATAGCCATGGATGTTAAATATGCACAGAGAAGGAACTGGTTGGGGTTTTTTTATAATTTAAATTTAAAAAGCAAAGGTTTAGCAGTCAATGAAGTTACTGTTGCTGCATAAAAGGAAAAAGGCAGTAAGAAGAGAACAAACTTTAGTCTTTCAATCTTTTGGGTAGATGATGTGGAACACACTGTTATACACAGTGCTTCAAAAGTCCATTTCAAAGCACTCCCTTCTTTATCCCCTCACCCCCCATATCTGCACAATTATTTTCACAGCAGCTAGAAAGCTGTCCTGTTACTGACTTAATTCTCACATGGACCAATCCTAGCAGCTCTGCTGCCTGTGGCATTTAAGATCAAAACTAGAACTAAGGAAAGCCTTGGTCTCTTTCTCACCACTCTGTAACTACCAATGTGAAAGCAACAGAGAGAACAGTTTAATTCTGTTTCCGTTATGAAAGCTGTGAGGACCAAGATACCAGGACTGAAACTGTTCACTGGAGAAGTGAAAGATCTGGACGAGGGAGAAGATGCATCCAAGATGATACAATGAAGGGAACTGCACAACACATTCTTTTCTGTCAGGAGCTAGAGAACACACCAAAAACGATCCTCTTCCAACAGTCAGAGGGGCTCTGCAACAAATTTCTAAGCAACTACAAATCAAAGGTTAGGTATGAAAATTTAGGAGATGCTAAGCCAGATCTATGTAGAATACACTTGCAGACATCTCAGGATCAGCATCTTGAACTTCTCTGCAGACTGTCCTCCTACCCTGCCACTACAGTTCAGTGAACAATTTCTGATACATTACTGTGATCTCAGGAATGTACATGGTGATCTTCCAACTTCCCCAATTTATTCAAATATCTAAGTAAGAAACTAAACAGTCCTGACATATTTTTAAAACCTTTGTCGACTTACGGAAGTGTTGCCTCTAGTGAAACTGAACGTAAGCAGCATTCTTGACAGCTGCAGCTTAACTAGCAGCTCTCTAAGCAAGAGCTTAACTTGTGTGAATGTTACAGTGGTCACAAAAATACAGGAGAAAGAAAAACAGTGATCAACTGGCCTGATACCACTCAAAACACTGAATAACAACATCTTTACCTCCCAAAATGATGGATTTATGTCAGGTCGCAGACTCAAAGTGCAGTCAGCTTAGGCTGTGTGTGTGCCAGCAAACCATACAACAGGAGCAAGTTTGTTAAACAAAACTAATGGGGGTTAAGACCCTAATGTCTCCACTACATGTCTTGGGGAGGCCCAGCCCACTAAAACAAATGCCAGTTTGTAGGTACGAGTGCATTTTTGAATATATTTTCATCCAAAAAGAATCTAGGAATCCACTGGAATAGCACAAACCAGTATGAAATAAAATTCCTAAGTGATGATGACTGTGAGACTTCCTCCCTTGATCCAAGTGAACACAGTAATGTAGGTGCACACTTTATTAGCCTTGGGCCATTTCTCTAAGCTGCAGATTAATTATATCACAGATGGCAAAACACCTAAGTTTACTCTACACAGACCCAGCTCAAAACCAGCCTGAGCTACTAAGGCAAGTGCTACATAAACACAGCTATAATATTCCAGGTTCAACTTTGGCCCAGAAGGAACTCAGCTGCTTTCTAGACTGCACTTCTGACTTAAGTCCTGGTGGAATCAAGCAACATGCAGAGCAATCTGCACCAGTCTCCTGAAATTTGGAGAGAGTACAGGGATATATCCATGGGTTCTAAGGTTTGGTAAAATCCATTGAGACTGGTTAATCCAATCATGGTGAGATCCCTGCTGGGATGGAGCTCTGTCCCCTAGGAGCATGCTGGCTCTGATTTACAGCTAAGCAAATGCAGAGAGCTCGCCTTAGGGCTGGAATCAAGTGTCTGAGTCCACACAGAACTCAAAACTACTATGAAACAAGCGTCACCATCACCCAGACACTGCTGTCCTGTTCTTCTTTATCATCTCTGACTCCTAGAAGTCCCAATAAGAGGGGACTGAGATTGTACTGGTCTGGCTGCACTGTTAAAGCAGTAATTGCTTTTTAAACCACAGTATTCTTTTAACCTTCTGTTTTACTGACCCCATTTTTTTTTAAATAGGGGTGAAGAGATAGACCATAAGCAGAACATAAACTCAATAAAAATTGCTGGTAACGAACATATTTTAAATTGACAATTCTATCATCTATTCAGGGCATTGTCATAATTCTACCAGTGTCACAGGATTAATATTAGAATCTCTGTTTACACATCAGAAACTTTATGTGTAAAAGGTTTATTTATTTAGAAAGTTGCAAAACATCCTAACCAATTTTAAAGACTGAAGCTCCCCATGAAGCAACTAGTTACAATACTTACTACTGTTACACCAAAGTTAAAACTGACTGCAAAACCCCTCAAGTCTTAATGCACAAACAAACTTCACATGTTTTAGGAATACATACATGAGGTGTCATAGCAACAGTGACAGCATGGCTGATCTAGTTTGATTTAATTTTATCTGATTTTAACTTCCTTTCAATATTTTCCCAGAACACTTCTTCTGCACCACAAAAAGTCTGTACCCTTAGTCTAGAATAAGTTGCACAAAACAGCTGTGCAGACTGAAGAAAACACACCCAGCAAACCCATCTGTTAAAGTCTGTACTATCACACAGGTTTGTGCCCTGGTCTTTATACAATGGGTGGATATTTAAGCCATTCCATTACAAAAGCAACCTCCTAGCTTGTCACCCAACAAAGGTGCTGTTTATATTATTACTTGTCATCAAAAAAAGCTCCCTAAAAGAAAAACCTTCTATTCCAAGCCATCTGGTCTCCTCAGTGAAAATGACCACTTTGTCAGACCCCTACAGTTTTCTCAAAAATGGCCTGCAAGTGAAGCAAGATTTAAATGTTAAACACAACAGACATGGGGAGAGATAAAATATAGTATAGATTTCCTAAGCTAAGAACAAAAATACTAGTATTTGCTCTAGCTTGGTTTTCAGAGGTCATCTAGAAAGAGTTTAGTAACTGCTGTGGAATATTTGCATCCCACACTGTTATTATGAAGCAACACAAAAAGCAACGTGTTTACCCCAACCAAAGCCTCAGTCCAAAAGCCCTTTAAGTAGGGGTCCATTAAGGATGTCACCAGAACTTTAAGATTTGATTTAATTCCTAATTCTGTGCCTCTGCACCCATATAAAGCCCTGGTTAGTGAAGTAAGTGACTTTTCATTCTAACTTGGCTATTGACTCTTCCCAAAACAGAAACATGGCTGTGGCATTACAACGCTTCTGTGAATGAGCACTCAGAGGCAGAGAAACAAGCAAACACAAAGCACTCTGATCAGCGCCACTCCTTCCCAGGGAAAGTAAGAAACTCTCCTATTCTTCCTTGTAATTTGCTCTGGACTCCCCCCATAAATGCTGATGCAATACCTGAAGCAATGCTTCCTTGCCACACAAAAAAAAAGGACTAAAATTCAGTGTGTGTGCGTATTTTAGTCTCAATAGACTAAGACATATAAAACTTTTGAGAGCTCACTTTCTTTAAAGCCTTCTAAGACCTATAAAAAAAGAAACAACAAAACCATTAGTTATGTTCAGGATATTCCCCGTGTTGAAACAAAAAATCGCTCCTTGAGGCAGACAAAGGTCTTCTTCTTCAACGGAAAAAGACATCATGAGAAAAACATGCCGTGTGCACATCGCAACAATGTGCTCCCGACACGGATGAATCACTCTCGATTACCCTACGCACGACCTGCTAACACGTGTTTTAAGATGACCACGCCAATCCACAGTAAGGACAATAACTTCCTTGTCGCAATATATCGCGCTTCCCAGCGTGATCGCTTTCCTCGACATGCAAAAGTAAAAACCCCACCCACAGTCCGAGGCGGCCGTGCCCGGGGCGCAGGGTCGGGCGGCAGCAGAGCTCCGCGCAGCTCCTCGTCCCGGCCGTGCGACGGGCTCCCCTCGCCTGCCGCGGGCCCGGCGGAATGGACTGCCCCGCGTCCCAGCGGGAGAGGGAGCGAACGGGCCTCGCGAGCACAGCCCCGAGGCCGCCGGCCCGTTCCACGCCCCG
>VZRH01006604.1:3046410-3092345 GCA_013397555.1 Urocynchramus pylzowi
CGAGAGGGGCTCCGCGCTGGCTGGGAGCAGGGGAGGCGGCCCCGCGGCAGCGGTCGAGACAAAGGCGGCGGCGGGGTGCGCAGGCTGCCCTTGGCGGGCGCTGCTCTCGGGGCTCTGCTCTGGCAACTTGGGGCGCAGAGGGAGAGGGAAAAAAATTCGTCGTCTGTCAGCCTGACCGCGGTAGCGATCGTCTTCCAGTGTTACTAGAAGGAACGCACAAAGACAGCGGATTTTTGTTTATCTGGCGAAGCACATCAGGAAATTCCCAGCAAATAAATACTGTGAACTCTCTGAAGGAGGAGCTTAGCTGTGGAGTGAAAGCAGAGAATTTTCTAGTCTTGACACGGTCCTTTTGTGTGTGTGTGTACATATATACGCACTTGTGCATTTCTGATGCCTTTTTTGTCTCTGTGTTACCAGCTGTCTCCGTTCTCAGCTTCAGGGAAATACTTGCTGTATCTGTTGAAGTACACCAGGCTGGGGGTTTTTTTCTCATCACTGACAGTACGTTAAACAGCTAAGCAGAGAAAGAATGTATACCAGTATTTGGGTATAATAATACATGAAACCAGCCACGTTGTCTAAGTTTATTTTAGAGAAAGAAAACTTCATTAGCACTTAACAACACTCCTCTTGCAAGGCAGATCAGTGTATGAATCTAACAGAAACATATAATCATTATTTAAGTACAGACGATATTCCTCTTGTGTTTCTTTCTTTTGTGGAAATAGTAAATTTGGAACTGACTTTTACACGTATCATTGTTTGGAACAGAAACAGGAGAGCAAAACATTGCTTTAAAGAAATCTGAAGATGAGTGCCCACACGCAAACTGTGGAGAAAGGACAGAACACAACACTCCTGTGCCAGGAAAGCTATGTTTGCAGTGGGACAGATGAAGCAATCTTTGAGTGCGATGAGTGCAGGAGCCTGCAGTGCCAGCGTTGCGAAGAAGAGCTGCATCAGCCAGAAAGGTTGCGGAACCATGAACGGACCCGTATCAGACCCGGCCATGTCCCGTACTGTGACTCCTGCAAAGGTGCCAATGGGAACATAATGCATGCCAGTATGACGGGCTCAAGGCAGATAGCAGCAGTGAGGTGCCAGGTGTGCAAAATCAACCTCTGTGTGGAGTGTCAGAAGAGAACACATGCTGGGGGCAACAGAAGGAAGCACCCTGTCACCGTGTACCATGCTGGCAAAGCCCAAGAACAGGAAGAGGAGGAGGGGATGGATGAGGAGACCAAGAGAAGGAAGATGACAGAGAAAGTTGTGAGTTTCCTCTTGGTGGATGAAACTGAGGAGATTCAGGTAAGAACTGCTGTGGTTTGTTGTGAACAGACAAGATGCTTTAGTTTCTTTCTTAGTCTTACAGGCTGCTGTGATGCACGGTTAACGCTTGAAGTGTAATTGGCGGCAGTGGTAACAAAATGATGGCCAGGTATAGTACAAGTGCCACTGAACATCTTGGGCTAAAAAGACACAGTGCCTTCGAGTGGCCTTGCTCATGAGTTCCTCAAAAGGTCAAGTTCATTAAAACCTTATGTGTGGCAAGAGCTTCCTCTAAGAGGCTTGGTAAGCAAAGCTGGTGAAAGAATTGACACTGTACTGAGACACACACAACTAAGATAAGAGCTGTCTATGCAGGATGCTGATCGTTCCTGAACAAAATTGAATACATTGTATTGCAGTAGGTGTCCTGCAAATGGGAGTGCTGACAGTTTCCTGCTGTATGACTAGGAGAGGGCACTGTACCAAGCAGTGCTAATGCAAGACTATAGCCCATTGCTACCATTTAGCACCAGTAAATCCATCTGATTTTTAGGAGTAGAACAAAATAGAAATAAGTGTCCTAAGTGTTCCATACAAGTCCTACAGACACCATGGTTAAGCTATATTGCTTGTCACAAATATTATTACATGTTAGCCTTTTGTTGAAGGAGAGGGAAATTGCCATTGGGGTAGGTCTGCTGATAAAAATGATAGGAACTAGTTGACTAGGAGCAGCCTCCCAGGAGGCACTGTTTTAGAAAGTCTAGCATTCAATATATGCAGTTATAGAACTCTCCTGTTGGCCCTTACATTTGGTAAGCATTTTAGAAGGCAAAATGTGTGAAAGCCACAGAGCATATTAATTACACAACTGAAAGTTGAACTTTGTTTTCTGACTTTCAGTTTGCATTCCCTATGTTAAGCCTCATTCAGGAGCCACTGAAAGAAAACGTATAGTCACCTGGAGACTCAGTGTCAGGTTGCTCTAATTTAATATACTCATGCTACCATCATTAAAAAGAATGGTGATTATATTCTTATTCTTGATGGTTATTTGTATCCATCATAGTTACATCATAGTTGATGTGCCTGTCATGCATCACAAGGAAATGTGACTTAAGTATCTCATATCTATTCTATACTATAGAGGTGTGTGTACATACATATATATGTATGTACACAGTAATGATACAATAATGTAGAATAGTTGCAAGATACTTGGGTCATATTTTTGTCAATTCAGGTGTACCGATTGCTAAACTGTCATGGCTTTTAAAGGGGAACAGGAGGAAAGGATGACAGTCCTTATAGTGCACTGACATAGAACACACACTGTACAGGACAGCAGTGAGTGTAAACTGAGTGCTTGAGTTTCAGGTCTGTAGCAGTCTCAAGTTTGTATGCCTCCAAGCCCTAAGCACACATTTATTTCCTTGTAATGTGTGACAGATGCAACTATTACTTTAAGATATAGACTTTTCAATAATCCTCCTCTGGCCACTAGAGCAAGCTCTGAAACGCCTTGGAACAGGGCTGTCCTGCAAAGCTGCTCACAAACTGTGTCTGTGTGTGGTTGTACTGGTTTAAGTTATATTTATACTCATGAATCTGTAAGCCTTATTGAGGTAGACCTTTGGCTGCCTCCTGCAAGCAAGTGCATTTGCTATTTAAATGTCATGGGCAATAAAGCCAACTTCCTTATTGGGACAGCAGTGGTCCTTTATCAGATCATAGCAATTTGGTGAGAACAGGGTTGGGTTGAAAAAGCTCTCCAAAAATGATCTTATTTCACTATCAAGATGTTGAATCAGAGCTCTTCCATCTGGAGTGATTTTCTCTTCCTCACAGCTGAATACATATGTGACATCTCACAGCCAGTATCAAAGCAGTTTGAGAGATTTCAATTAAATTATTATCTGACAGCTGGAATTTAAAGAGTGCTTGCTATTATAGTGATAATTCTGCTAGTGAGCATAAGGACCTTTATTTAGAAAGGCCTGTCAGATGCCACAGAAGATGTCTTCAGAACTAGGTAGTCTTCTTTTGCTCTTGGTAATACTGAGGACCCAATTTAGCTATAGGAAAATGATCATCAGTCTCTTATTTTGTGCTTGTCACTACTTGGGGAGAAATCATTAGAATGTTCTTTATTTAAACCAACTTTTTGTCCAAAAATGCCAAAATATTAGTAACTTGAAGTATGGAGGTTCAGAGTTTGAGAGTGTGTGGCTTTTTAAGCTTGAGCAGACAGGATAAGAATTTTAACAGAATTATGTAGTTCAGCTGTCTTTAACTGTTAGTGACCTTTGGAACTTGAAAATTGTTGTATTAGTTGGGAAATAAGAGAGGAAACTGCTGATTTGCTATCAATGGTAGATTCTGCCGTAGCAGCGTTAAGAGCTACAAAGTTGCAAATAGTAAAAGCTACACCACCCTACCACCTTTCCCACCCCTCCAATTAGATGGAACTAGTTAACGCTGCTGGAGCAGCAGATGATGGATTGAGGTAATCACTCATGTATATTTGTGTACAGACATCTAACTTGAAAACAGAGCTAAAAGATTTTAGTTTCCTTTGGAACTTGGAGTTGTTAAGCGCAAATGGTTATGTTTCATCTTGCTGTTCCTGTTGGCTTCTTGGAGGTGGTAGCTCTAAAACTGAAGAATATTTATAGTGTGTAAGCAAATGACTGATCTAGTTCTAGATCCAGAAGCAATGTGGATTAATCTATAAGGAGTTGAGCCTGAGCAAGTTGGTTCAGGGGAGAGGTGGAAATTCTCAGTTTGGGCTCAGTACTATACAGATACAGCTATGATAATTCCGAGATCTGCATAATTGTCTTTGTGCCATGTTGCACAGATGTGCTGGCCTACTCAAAGCTTTTTGTGTTTTGCAGGCATAGCATAAGCTCAGAAAGCTGAGGACTTCTTGTGCTTGTTCAAATCCATGTAGACAGAAAAGGTCCCATTTTAACCCACTACTTGTTTTCAGGAAACTAATGGTAGATAAAGTGTGTATCTGTGAAATACTAGCTTCTCTGTGATGTTCATCATAACAGCACTATATCTGAGCACTTCAAAAAGAGGTTGGCTATCTCATGTTAAAAAAAAATGTTGTTAAAGGTTAAATCCAAGTTTGTACTGCAAGTCTGTGGAAGAACAGAGAGGGAGGTTGTTCCTCATGGAGTCCAGCCCCAGCTATTTCACACCACACAGTGCAACGCTTTGCAACTCTTGTGAGTTAGTCCCCAGGTATCCTGACCTACATGATGATTTTTTTCTTCCTTCTTCCAGGACTTGTTGTTCCTCTTAAGACCTCACTGACTTCTAATAGAAAACAAAACTTGACTGTTTTACAAACTGGTGTCACCTGCAGTTTAGACCCCATTCTAGGCTGTCTTTCTCAAGCTCTGTTATGCAGTTTCTCTTTACACAGTGTTAAATTTTTGGCCTTATCTATTGCATATCTAAAGCTGAGGCTTCAATCAAATTGTTCTTGATAAATGCTGAATCTGTTTGTTAATTGGCTCTGACATAGTCTATCTTCCTTGCTCATCTGAGACTGATATTGTGGGGATTACTTCCTCAGGCAATTGCTTTGGTCTTGTCACTCTTTACATCTTCCACATCTCCTCTTTGCCTTGTTAGACTCAAACTGTGTGCCTTCTTTTATTATATGTTTAAGTCCCTCAACTGAATCTCCTGATCTGCTCTGCTCTGCCAAGATGTCAGCTTTCCTTTCTTATCTCTAACTTCCTGGATTCTCAAGCAAGCATCATTGTGTTGTCACTAGTGCTGCCCCTTGTACACAGGAGACACTTCCCATAAGAAGTCAGAGTCAATTAATTGGGTTTTTTAAACTGGTATTTGTGTATCTATTAAGAAAAACACAGTGAAATACAGCAATAAAAACATGACTCAGGTTGTGATACTTGTTTCAAATCCTGAGGTTCTCTTACTGTCCCATGAACTTTTCCACTCACCCGGATCTCTCTTTGTCGCTTGTACTTATATTTATGCAGTTTCTGGAACAGTTTCCATTTTTGCTTTGTCTTTATGCAACACGCTTGCAAAAGTGCTCTTTAGCATAAAGCAGAGTTGTAAGTCTGTTGTACAATGAACTTTTATTTACTACTACTTTTGAGGCAGGGCTGAATGCTTAACAATGCATAACAACATTTTTATCTTGGAGAACAGATGTTGGGAGCTCTTGCCACAAGATCAGAACTTGGTTGTAGTGTCACTAATGGCTTCCATGATAGCACTTTGTCCAAAGCCCTAATTGAGGACTTGGCACATATGCTTAATAGAAGTAGAAAAAGTTGTCTATTGACCCCAGAAGATAGAGGACATGCTTGGTTATTAATCATCTGCCTTAGAGTTCGCTCATCTTTGACCAGAAACTAGCTCTGTCACAAGAAATTGCCCAATCTGTGAGTTGCAAGCAAAAATAAAAGGTACTGACTTTGTAGTCTGACTTACTACAGAGACTAGAAGAAAAGGAAAAATTTCCTCTGTCTTGTCACAAAAATAATTTCCCCAGCTGTGTAATTTTGCGAGGGAAAAGGAACATACATTTATTGCTATGTCTCCCCTGAGATACCATATGAGTTCCCTTTCTTCAGTTTGCAGGGTCTTTTTGTTGTGCCAATAGATATCTCAACTTCCTAAATATAGCCCCATTCATTGAGTTTTTTTCTATTCCTTCTAGCAGGTTTAGACACCTAAAGGAGTAAGGTCTTCCCCTCAGCAAATACGAGCAGCATCTATGTAATGCTTTGCAGTCAGTTAAGAAAATGCAAAAGGACCCATAGCCCTTATTTAAATGCAGACCATTTTGTACAATCATTAAATAACCTGTTCACTAACAGCATTATAGTCCATGTGTCCTCCTCTGTCCCCTCCTGTTAAAAAGTTACACATACATAGTGATGACTCTGCAGGGCTGCTAGCTGCTTTGCTTTTCTCACTCCTGCTGTAAACCTGATGGAAGTACTGTGATTTTTTCCTTATTATCTGCTGGTTTGGGTCTGGATAAAGTCTAGGGATGAGAGAATGGAATTGCTAGGAATGCTTTTTCTTGTCAAATATTCTTTGTCCATTAATGGGAGCTAATATCTGTGTTCTTTTATGGAAGAAGGTTATGATCTCTTAAGTCTGATTTGCATTTGTCTAGCAAATAGTGCTAGTTCCTATGACACTCTTGCTTCATTTGCTGTTGGGAGAATGTGTTTTTGATGGTGTTTTTTTTTTTTTGGTGCTTTAGGGTAGCACAGTCAGCTGTAAATTTCTGGGAAATTTAGTCCATATCCTGTAAAATAAGGAGTAACAGCTAGTATATTTGTCATGGGTATAAAGGAGGAAGAAAAAATATTGAAGGATCTGAATTTTTTAGTCTGGTGTGGTCTGTTGGATCAGGATATGTAATTTCTGTCCCTTGATACTATTGATGTGCTATAGATGAGTTTTCCTCCTCTTTGTGCTTTAGAGAAGTTTTCTTGCCAAAGTATTTTTGGGAGTTCACTGTCCTACACTCTAGGAATTTTTCTCTTATTACTTTGTTATTTTTCAGTATTCCTCCTGTCTCAGTCTGTTATCAGTTCACCTAAATTTAAGTGCACTGTTTTTCTGTTTTTGGAATAAAGCAGTAGAGAAGCTACTCAGCAACTGCTGGTTAGGAGTATTCCTTTTTCCACTGGACAGATACAAGTATTTTGAAGAGTATTTTTAGAAAGTAGGAGAGAGAGCCATCCATTTAACAAACACAGCTCCTTTGACAGTCTCAGACTGACTCTTAGCTAATTTTTACCATAGCTACTTACAAATAGTGCTTTTCCCTGGAACCAGTCTTGCACCATCTTCATGATGCAGTATTCTTGGGCATTAATTAAAGCCAAATACTTTGCTTCTTTCCTGTCTCTTTTGTCCATCTGCTATATGAGTGCTGGTGTGGAAGGATGAGTCAGTTGTCACTGACTCAGGTGAGAGAGTCTGCAAGCCACTCTGGAATGACCCTCACTTTCATTCAGAAAGTTCCTGAACTTAGTTCAGTTTCTGAACTAAATATTCTGGAGGGGGAAAATGGGGTGTTTTAGTGTTTCCCCTGCTGTACCTCTCTTTGCACTTTTCCAATGAATCCTTTTGGGCTCTTGGATGCTGCCAGTAGGAATGGGATGTGAGTGCTTTGGGGTACATTCAAGAAAGTAAAATCAGCTTGCTCTCTTCTAGCCCTTCTGTCCTTTCCATTGCCTTCATTTTCTCTTTTCTGCAGTGATCACTGGAAGGCAGATGTCACTGCAGTACACACTTCTGGCTTTTTTACCTGGGTTGTTAAGGCTTTGCTGTAGGATCACATAAAGACAGAAGATTAAATCCTTTGGCCTGCCAGTTCAAACACCCTGAAATTGGGAAAATAACCAGAGTAACTGTTTTCTAGGAAAAAACAAACTTACTTGTTATACAAGTAAGTTTGTAAATGCCCCCTTAACAAGGACAGTGGTATAAGTAGTGTCCACACAGGTCATTGAGTTACTCTTAGGAGTATTTAGGAAGACAGCATGAACTTGCTGGTCGACTTGATGTCTTCTGGGCAAGTCTCTTCACGTGGTTGTGGTCTCTGCTGCTAGAGCTGTGACTTTCAGGTGGTAATTGGTAGTTCTGTGGCCAAATTAACATCTACAGGAACTTGAAACATTTTTAGGATACAAAATCATGATTTCTGCATTGTTAACTGTTCTCTTTTAGGGTTAGATGATACTATTATGTCAGTGTTATTTTTTGCAGCAGTTGCGTTCATCTCAAAGTCTTTATTAGTTTTCAGTCCTTGAAAAAGTACTTTTTCAGCAAGCAAACAGTTTAGTGGACTTTGTAGTCTTTTTTTCTGCTTTCAGAAGTTTGATGTAACTTAGCTGTCATCTACAAGGTTAACTTACCTGGTAATAGCAATATTTCAGTCAATATTGCCTCTTGGGCTCCCAAACACTTTTTTGTGAATCTGCTTCTGGATAGGAGCTCAGTTTTCTAGAGTTAAACCACAGATTTAGAAGCAGTGTTTTCAAGAACTGGTCTGCGCTGAGCTGGGCAGATCTGATAGGTCTATTCTGTTTCCAGGTTTAGTAGTTGATATGTTACTCTGTCCTTAAGATCAATTACCTAATATTGGCTCAGTTTTGTTTTAGAAGTTCAAGACTGCTTAAAAGGTTTGCAGATCTTCTTTTAGCTTGGTTTGCCATTTCTCCTTATGTTTTAAGGTGTTTAAATTCTTGTAAGCATTATCTTTTAAAAATATTTTCTGAACTCTGAGCAGCATAACTTGTATTGCCAGTGTTAAGTAATGTTTTAAGGTGAATACTCCTTTTTTTTCCATTTGATTGTTTTGATCCCTTGTACTGATTTGTCTCTGATGTTTGTAATTTTATGCTGGTATACATTTGGATGTGCTATTACAAATCTTGCAGCTTACATTTCTATTCATTGAGAAAGGTGTTAAATTTATATCATTCTTGTTGACTTAGTGGTTGTGGGTCGGAAGATACTGTCGTGTGCTGGTTGTCTAATCATAGACTCACTTAAGTTGGAAAAGAACTTTGAAATCATCAAGTGCAACCATTAACTCACCACTGCCAAGTCAGCCACTGAACTGTCCCTCAGCACCACATCTACACATCTTTTGAATACCTTCAGGGATGGTAACTCCACCACTTCCCTGGGCTGCCTGTTCCCATGCCTGATAATCCTTGACTCAAAAATTTAGTTATTCATATGATGATTTATTTCTTGATTGCAGAAAACATATTTTTGTTATTAAAAATACTCTTTTAAAACCAGGTCAAGCAATGAGTAAGACTTCAAAATACAACAGCAAAAGTACCAACAGAAGTCAAAATGATAGTGTAAGACTAGCAAATGAAGGCGCTCTGATGAATACTATGTCAAACATTCTTGATTTTTGTTTTGAGCTGTTGTGTGTTGTGGCACAGCTCTGGCATTGTTGCTCTGGTACCACTTCCATGAATATTAGCAAGCCCTAAAGGGTTCATAAAGAGTCTTAAAAGGAGAAAACTGTAGTAAAAATGTCTGATTCTCTTAATATGTTTATTTTGCTGGAGGCAGATTTAAAGTTGTATGAGTACAGGTCATTGGAAACTGTTCTATTTTATAGATTTTTGTTCTTAGGCTTTTGAACACTTTTTTGTTTTAATAACATCGTTACCAAGAAATTCATAGGCAGGAATGTAATTTTAGCAGTTCTTGCCTCTTAAGAACAGTTCTCTTGTTTGGCAGTTCTTGTTTCATTTTAGCAGTTATGTTTCTAAACAATTCTACTTTTCTTTAGAAAACTTGCTATGTTAGGTACAATAGATTTCCAAGTATAGGTGATAAAGAGACTTCAGTTCTAAATGTGCTCCACTGCAGCATGCTATGAGTTTTTGTGCCCTCCTTATAGAGGACTTTAGCTGTCAAGTTCTCTGTTTTTTCCTATTTAAGACCTTCACCTCCAGTTCAGGTGAACTTGGGCGAAGGGACTGCATGGGGAGCTGGATGACAGCTGCGAAGAGCAATGTAGTTAAATCTATAAAAGAAAGCTAACCAGGACTCTAACATATGATGCTGTAAAACCTGTTCTTTTTAGAATAGGGTCTCTTAAGAGCTATAACAAAAATGTAAATGAGTTTCTGATACTAGAAATGGCAAAATCAAGAAGGGGCTGAAGAGATATGACTCATGTCTTGGTTTAGACATACATTAGACATACATTAGACAACGTGTTCATCCTTAATTTACTTTGGTGTGCAATGTAAGGAAGGTTTCATATTTACCCTCTGCTGTGAACATCAGAGATCTGGAGCTCTTGGCAACGTGGAAGTGGACACAGTTATGGAAACGTGAGCCCTTTGCACATGCAACAGAAGGTGGTACCATACCTATTTGTTTTAGAGATGAGAAGCAAAAGGAAGAAGTGGGGGTTAGTACTTTGACCCAGTCTGACTTCAAATGTCTTAAAGGAACTTGCTCAAGGGAAGTAAATTTGACTACAGATACGGGGGTTGTTGTGAATGGTTCTTTGAGAGTATCATTCCTGTACTCAGCATTGGTTAAAGTCAACTAGTGCACAAGAGCAAGAAGCACCCAGTGATCTGTGAGCGTATTCAACTTCAAAGGGAAGGGCTTCTTTTGGTCATTTTGGTTTGGTTTTGGTTTTGTTGCTTCTCCTCCTACATGGAATTTATTGTAAGGATGTTGCAGGATCCAAAATTATGACTAGGTTCTAAAAGGGAGGATATCTCTACTGGTTCTCTACCAACCATGAGCATCTAAATGCAACTGCTGCTCAAGAAGTTCTCGGTCACCTGACTTCTGAGCACTGGTAAAGTGTGCTAGGAAACATTTACTCATTTCATGTCTTAAGTTCTTCCTCATTCATTACCAAGTCCTGTGAGACATAAACATTGGACTAGCTAGACTTTGGTGCATTCTTGTACTCCTGGATAACTTGCTTGTTCGAATCACTCCTGAGTTCTGTCTTGAAAGGAGGTCTGCAAAGACCCTAGAAGGGGATGACTTAGAAGGGCATAACTTTGGGTATGTGATTTGATGTTCAGTGTAACTTTGAGTTCACTCCTGTCTCTTAATGGTGGGAATATGTCTCAGTTACCTTATTCCTGTTGTCGCTACTGTCCTTTGTGTCTTCTGACTCAGCCTGTTCCACAAACTCTCCCAAGCTGCTACCAAAGTAAGTAACTAGTGCTGGCTAAAGATCTTAGCCATTAGCTATCCTGCCAATACTTAAGCAGTTGTTTGAAAACTGATATTTTTTTGTGTTGTCCAGGGAGCACATAAGGACAGGTCCTTTTTGACTGGCAAAAAGGACCTGTCACCTTTTTGGTGAGAAGTTTGGGAGGTGGGAGTTAAAACCAAAACATTTTTGAAGAAGACATTTTCATATTCCTTTTTGCTTATGTACACATAACATTTTTATATTGTCAAATATGTGAATGTGTTTAGGAGCTATTCCATGAACCAAGAACTTCCTTTCTTCCACAGAGACATCCTAAGAGACACTAAGCAAAATTGCATCTATCATCTAAGCTGGCTTCCTGATGATAAGCTAATAATCACAGCTACCAAGGAAGCAGACCCTTTCTTATGCACCTGTAATTTCAGTGTATCTTGATGTTCCCCCACAGACACCAGGAAAGTCTCATGTGAGCATTTTGATGTCTCTTGTTTCCTGTTTTCTTTTACACTGTGAGGCTGTCTTGAATAGTTTGAGTCTGTGAGAAGCTACTGCAAGCCCACAGGTTTTCTTTGTGAATGCTGTTCCCAACCACAATCTGGCACACTGGCTATTTTTTTATGTTTTTGGCACACAGGCTGATTTTTATTTTCCTTTAAAGTCTAGGTGCTGTTCATTTGACCAAAGCAAATGGGGCTGGCTGAGCCTTAAACTAATTTGCTGATCTACGAATAAGCTTGTTCAAAGAAACCATTTATTACCTCATTGCCTCTCTGGTTCATAGATTGTGAGAT
Source organism: Urocynchramus pylzowi (assembly GCA_013397555.1). Lineage (NCBI taxonomy): Eukaryota > Metazoa > Chordata > Aves > Passeriformes > Fringillidae > Urocynchramus > Urocynchramus pylzowi. The sequence goes on from VZRH01006604.1 coordinate 3,058,213, forward strand.
CTTCCAACTGTACTCACAGGATGAAAATAGCTAAGAGCTTCAAGAAGTTAAGTGGCAGGTGAGCAGGGATAGAAGCCCTGCTCTTTTCAGTTGATGGGGATTCCTTGAAGAGGCAATTGAGATAAAGAAAGTGAATTTAATCTTTCTCAAAAAGTGCGTTTGTCATATTCTTCCCTGTCATATAATATATGTATAAAACCTGTCGGAAGACAAAAAAAAAGTAAGGGCTAAACAAATGAATGAAGCCAAGGACCTATTGTGCAACAAGATTGGGGCAGGCTCTTGTACAGAGCCCTAGACCATTTCACTGCTTGTTTATCTGCTCCTGTTGCTCCAGTATCTGAACAGAAAATGCCCTGTTCTTTAGCCTAGACAACACGATGCTTGACACTTAAACTATGTAAACCCAAAGGGAAGTTACCTGCACTTCTTTTTGGTTTTGTATGTGTGTGTTCTTTTGTTTTATTTTTTAATGAAAGTACAATACAGTAAATTATGAAAGGGATCACTGAGGTAATTGTGGCACTTCTGTGAGAGCCAGTTTGACCTGCTTCGAGCACCTGACTCCAGTGCACAGCTTTGTTGCTTCTTCTCTGCTCCCACTTTCCAGCTGAAGGATTGATCAGCTGGAGAGCAGTGGGAAAATAGGACAGTCTGTGTCTGAGAACCCCTGGATGCAGCACAACTGCATGGCAGAAACTTTTGTACCTGAACAGGTGCTCAACCTCTGTGGATGAGACAAGATAAAGTGGTAAAAGCAATCTCCTCTTTCATGCCTGAATTTGCATGCTTGCCAGGAGACCAGTGCTACTGAGAAAGTCTGCCATGCTCCAGGTAGCTGTTATGACAGACTTGGAAGTAGTGTTGTGCTCCCTTGTCTGAAAGGGCTGTCTCAGAGAATGGGGTGAGGTACTAGAGAGTTGACTCCATACCTAATCACAGTGAGGCATCACTTCCAAAACAGCTACATGATGGAACAACATAAATCCCATCAACATGTACTTTTTACAAAACTGCATTCTAGTATTTTGCTTTGTACTTCTTGGTGCTTCAGAAACTTATGATGAAATCTGAAGAGGAGGTAATCACTCTTTTTAATCTTATGAATCCTGACACCAGCTGTGTTTTCAGTGTTGTCTACTCCAATTACATAGCTATAATATTTTTCTCTTTTTGTTTTGGAAGGTAAGGAATGAGGAAGACTTTATTAAGAAACTGGACTGCAGTCCTGACCAGCACCTAAAGGTAGTGTCCATCTTTGGGAACACAGGGGATGGCAAGTCTCACACCCTTAACCACACTTTCTTCTATGGCCGGGAAGTCTTCAAGACGTCTCCTGCGCAGGAGTCTTGCACAGTTGGAGTCTGGGCAGCCTATGACCCTGTCCGCAAAGTGGCGGTCATTGATACAGAGGGCCTCCTGGGGGCCACTGTCAACCTGAGCCAGAGAACACGGCTGCTGCTGAAGGTCCTGGCCATCTCTGACCTTGTCATCTACCGTACTCGTGCTGACAGGCTCCACAATGACCTCTTCAAATTCCTTGGTGATGCCTCGGAGGCTTATTTAAAACACTTCACCAAGGAGCTGAAAGCTACCACAGCCCGCTGTGGCCTAGATGTTCCTCTGTCAACTTTGGGTCCAGGTGTCATCATCTTTCACGAGACTGTGTACACCAAGCTGCTGGGCTCTGGTGAGTAGGCAATTCCAATTACAACGTACTAAACACTGTTTGTAAACTATCAGGTTGCATTGAATATTCAGCATTCTTTACTGCCACGTAAAAATGGGATTTGGGTTTTGCTCTCACTGGTTTCAGTCTGGGAACCAGGCTGTGGAACTAGAAGAGCGTTCCCTCTTCCAAATCAGCTAGAATAATGCTCTTAGCCAGCTGAACATCAGCACTGAATAGTAATGAGTTCTGCCAGCCACAGGAGGGGTCATCATACAAGTTCATGAGTATGGGTGATGCGGCAGATGAAGGTGAAAACTGATTTGGTGAGTTGACCCTGGCTGGATGCCGGGCACCCACTGAAGCTGCTCTGTCACTCCCTTCCACAAGTGGACAGGAGAGAGAAAGTATAATGAAAAGTTCATCAGTTGAGATAAGGTCTGGGAGAGATCACTCATCAAATACCATCATGGGGAAAACTGACTTGACTTGGGAATATTAATTGAATTTATTACTGACAAAATCAGAGCAGGGTAATGAGAAGTAAAATAAATATTAAAACCAGCTTTCCTTCATCCCTCCCTCCTTCCCAGCTCTACCTCCTTCCCTGCCAGCCATGCAGGAAGACAGGGAATGGAGTTATGGTCAGTTCATCACACATTGCCCCTGCTGCTCAGGGAGAGGAGTCCTTCCCCCGCTCCAGTGTGGGATGTCTCCCATGGCAGACAGTTTTCCACAAACTTCTCAGACATGAGTCTGTCTCACAGGCAACAGCGGCTGAGGCTCAGTCCCGCGGTTTGTGAACATCTAGGAGCTGTCTCTTGTGTAATAAATACCTCAGCAATCCTGGCTCACCCACATTCTCATTTTGGCTTTTCTAAACAGTGAGGTTTTAAACTAGTAGAAGAACTTGATGTTCTTTCTGGTTATTATTGGAGTAACTTCTTAATAACTTTTAACTTACCTATAAGGCAGATCTTTTCCTTATATACCAATTTGCTGTTTAGCAATTCAGTCTTTCATGAAGTTGTTGACATTTGCTGTTTCATGAGTTCAGCCTTTAGTGACCCATGAGGACACTTTGCACCTGTATGCAAAGTCAGGGTCACAAAAAAAAATATTTTTATGGTCACTTCTGATCACAGTAGGAATAGGAAAGAAACCTCTTAGCATATATGGATATGCAGAAAGCTGTAACCATCTGTCTCAATGGATAATTGAAGTAAGTGTGTTGTTTTGGACAGGGAAGATGAGGCCTGCCTTATTCTGAAATGTACAGCAGGTACTTGGAAGCAGGCAGGAGAATGTGTTTGGCTCTGTGGAGTCTGACCTGATGTGGCCCGTTCTGAAGTGCTTTGCCATGCACAAACTGTTGATAAAGGCTTGGTCTCCTTGCTACAGGGTTGGCATGGAGAACAGGCAGCCCATGTAAGGTTCACGTCCTCCACTTATCAGGTGCTAGGAATAGCTATACCAAGTTATGGTCTGGTGAGAAGAACTAACAAATGTGCTGACATAGTGTTTCCTTGTATTATGACCTAACTTGCTCCTTAATCTGGATATCTGTGTTTTGGAATCTAGATGTGTCTGGTTTTACCTGAGAAACTCAGTCTTAGAATTTAAAGCTGTGTATCACAAAACAGAGACTGCTTTTGGAAAGTTTCTTTTTCTTGTTTTAAAATGTAATGATAACTGCATTCCAGATGTATTAGAAGATTTAATCAAGAAAACTAGGTCTATTTTGCATATGAAAGTACTATGCAATAAAGTGTTGTTTTAAACAATCAGTTGTAAATGAACTTGCTGATACTCTTATATATAGATCATCCTTCTGAGGTTCCTGAGAAGCTCATTCAGGATCGGTTTCGAAAGCTAAGCTGTTTTCCTGAGGCTTTCAGCTCAATTCACTACAAGGGAACAAGGACATACAATCCTCCAACAGATTTCTCTGGGCTTAGGCGAGCTGTGGAGCAGCAGCTGGAGAACAATACTACTCGGTCACCTAGACAGCCTGGGGTTATCTACAAAGCACTAAAAGTAAGTGAAGAAGAGTTTGTCACAGTGTTTATTTGTACCACTGTTGCTGTTAACTCAGCTGCAGCTCATAAGGGCATAGCACCCAAAACAGTGATGCAGACTTGCATGCAAGTCTTCATGAGAATGATAATTTTGTCTAACAGCCAGGGAGGCTGAGTATTTTTTTTTTTTTTTACTTCAAAACAAACATTTTAGTAAAGACCATGGAAGAAAAATTAAAGAGCCAAACTGAACAAGATCATATATTGGAGCTGGGAAGAAAAAAGTAACTGTGAGTTACTAAAAGATGCTGTGAGTGACAAGCACTTAATGACAGTGATTGGCAAAGAGAGGCCTTCAAAGGTTTTTTTTATAAAATTCCTAAAGTTGGCCTCAGCACAAGAGGAGGAAATGCAAGAGACTTGGAGAAAGTTAATAGTTGGCAAAACCTAGCACTGAGTAGTGTAAGGGCTGGAGGCAAAAAGGAGGAAGGAGTTGTGCTGGTAGCTAGGGAACAGGATGGGATCAAGCCAAATGATGTATTACTTTAGAGCAAGTGATTTTCTTAGACGGTTCACTTTGCTAGGAGGTCAGAGGGATTTTTGGGTCTTTGAATTTGCAGTCTTTCCTACAAGTTCCCACATACCAGTGCCTGATTAACATCATATTTTCTTTGGCCTGAAGAGCATAGCTGTCATTGGGGAGGGGCAGGCAGAGCTGGGGCATATCTGCAGAAGGAGGTAGTGTTAGCAGTCTTTTCTGGTGTTAGTCACAGCTGTTGGAACAGATAATTCTGGCTGCTCTGCGTTAGTGGGAGCTGAAGCACAGAGGGAAGTGTCAGGGTGGCATGTACTCAGTTCTTTGCATTTGGGAGCAGACAGGCAGCAAGGGGAAAAGCAGTTGGAATCATTAATCTTAGTTTAACTTCTAGGATGTTATTGCAATAATCAAGTAGCGTGGTTTCAGATATAGCTGCTGGTGTACTTAAATTCATGACCAGTAAAGTGTTTGGTGTGTTCAAATCACTACTGATTACAAATTAGCTTCTTTTGCTTCACTTGCTGAGGACACAAGACTTGCTAGAGATTTCTGTCCACTTCCTCTTACTTTTGAGTTCATCCAAAAGTATCAGTATCAGTCAAGCTTAAAACAGAATGTAAAGCAAATTTCCTTGAAATTATGTGAAATAAAATATTTAAATAGAGAACTTATCTGAGGGAAGCTCTGGTGAGAGAGGTACACACAAATCTATGTGCAGTCAATCCTTGTGAGACAGCCAAGATGCACCCACTCCACCTACCCCAGCCCTGTGAGGGGAGGGGCAGGAAGAGAAAGGCAGGCAGCCACATATAAACCTCAGCTGTAGGAAGAGTTTCAGCTAGATCTCATGCCTTCAGAGATCTCCATCAAGATAAACTGTAACCATTTGCTTTGTTCCAGTGCTTTTATTTTTTTTCCCCCTAAACATAACACCTAAAAGAACCAAAAAAGTTAAGTGTGCCAAGACTAAGGACTGGTTTAATCTGAGAATGGATATTCCTAGGAAAGGGTACAAATCCCTTTGTCTCAGTTTTGCCATTTCACCAGAGAAGAGCAGTTGTTCAAGTGGCCGGAGGAAAGCTCAGAGCAGCACTTTTCGAGCCAAGAGGCAAAAAATGTGTTCTCATGAACTATGAGAAATGATCCTATGAGTTTCTTTTCAGAGGTTTCCAGAATGCAAAGCCCATTTAGCAAGAACCCTGCTATTTTGAGCATAGATTGGATGCACAGAGGTGGATGCAATTTTCTACCACCCATTTCTACTACAAAATTCAAACTATGGACAGAAGGAGAGGAGAGCAGAGAAAAAGAGTATCTTACAAGTATTCAAGTCACTTCCATACAAGTGCAAGATTGCCTTCTTGGTTTGTTTCCAATCCCTGTTTTGTTTTCCAGGCTAGTAAGACACATTTGTTAGCTGTTTGTTAACTCTCTCTGCCTCCCCCTCCAGTAGAGGAATTCATGCTTTTACTTGCAAAATGTCTTCATTGCCCTTAATCCCTTTCCACTTAATTCTTTTTTGTTTGACAGGCTCTAAGTGACCGGTTCAGTGGGGAGATCCCTGATGACCAGATGGCTCACAGCTCTTTCTTTCCAGATGAATATTTCACATGCTCCTCTGTGTGCCTCAGCTGTGGGTAAGTGGATGAGAAATGCTTCTCCATCCTCTTAGAGGATAGTGCTGCCCCCACCTGCAGCCAGAATGTAAAGTTTCTGTGACATCTTGATGCATGACATCTATCCTCAGCTAGTACTTCCAGGCAAAATTAACTTGAAATTCATCTCTTATGTGAACTGGACAGCCACTAATGCCACATCCCAGCTGGATGCATGGCTTTTGCCCACTCTATTTTTGTGCATGACCACAAACTTGTGCTGCCCATATATTTTCCCAAATGCAAGCAGGGCAGGAAGAAAGGAGTGTCTAAATAAATTTCTTATGATGTTTTTTTCCTGACATTTTTATTGCCTAAACAGTATAAACTATCCTAAAGCATACATCATGGAGTGGGGCTGTATTTAGTGACTAGGTCTAAGTGGACCTCCATATTTGATTAGATCTTGGCTTGTAGCTCTCTGGAAAGAGCCTCAAGATTGAGCCTGGGAGGGCAGTAGATGGCAGTCTACTGATTCTGGGAGCTGTATAGCAGCATGATGTTGTGGCTGGTTATGCTTCTTTTCTGATGCTGAGTGTTTTCTGCAGTGAATTGTTGTGTGGTGCTGCTTTGTATGGGAAACAGTTGCTACACCTCGTTCTGAAGAGCCTGCCTTTCAATAATAAATTATGTCATTGCTGTATGTACAGTTGTGAAGATGGTTTGAGGGCACAACATCTATAAAAATGCAAGATAGCAGTAAAAATGAAGTCTTGGTGACATCTGTCCTGTGTCTAAGAGCAACAACTCATGGGTTGCTCTTGCATACTCAGGTGTGGCTGTAAGAAGAGCATGAACCATGCAAAGGAAGGAGTCCCTCATGAATCCAAAAGTCGATGCAGATATTCTCACCAGTATGATAACAGAGTCTACACTTGCAAGGTGAGATACAAGGACAAGGTCTGAAGAATGAAAAAGGAAAGGATGACCAAGTAAATGAGGAATATCATAGGCATGTGCCTGTTTTCTTTTTTTTTTTTGTTTTTTTTTTGTCAGAGGTCCTCATAGCCTTGACATAAAACATAAAAAACTGATCCTTATTTGACTTGTGTGTTTGCTTGGAGAGTTCATCACCTCTGTGTGCTAAGTGTCATTTTCTAGCTAAATTTTGAAGCCGGCTGCTCTTAACCTGGGTGATGTTGACCTTTTATATATTTGACATAGTTACTCTTACTTGCTTATGCCCAATGCTTGGTATTAGCCAATTTTTCTGAAGGATCTGTGCAGGAGACAGGAAAATTTTTGGTGACCATCTTTATTGATATAGAAATACTTCCCTGATGTTATTATTGATAGTGGGTTTGGTTTTGCTTTGTTTTTAAATGAGTTCTGATGTGTGCTCCTTTGTTGTGGACCTCTGTATGCTAATTATATGCTTTATGTGGCCAAACAGTAGCCAGATGTAGATTTGGATTCCCAGTAATGTAGTTTTAATTGAGCCTTTATGTTGTAGGCCTGTTATGAACGAGGGATGGAGGTCAGCGTGGTGCCAAAAACCTCTGCTTCCACGGATTCCCCGTGGCTGGGTCTCGCCAAGTATGCCTGGTCAGGGTGAGTACTGCAGCTGGGATCTCTCTGCTCTCTGTGGTCTCTGTGCTGCCTGGTGCACAGCACTTGCCAGAGAGGTGACCTGTGCTCCTCCTGTGCAGGTACGTGATCGAGTGCCCCAACTGCGGGGTGGTGTATCGCAGCCGGCAGTACTGGTTTGGCAACCAAGACCCTGTGAACACTGTAGTGAGGACAGAAATTGAGCATGTCTGGCCAGGGGTAAGTCTGGTTGCTGGATAGTCTTTGTGTATATGTGCAGCCATGCACATGCTAATTTGGTTCTTCTGGATGTTGATGGAGAAAATAGATTGCCTTTCATTAAGCTGGTCCCTGCTCTCCAAAGAGACTTTGCAAGGGCTTTCAGACATCTTTTGGCTATCTTGAAATGGCTAAGTTGCCAACCTACTTCTGTCTTTCAAAGCAGGGCTGGTGAATCTTTTACTCCTGCTTGCACTCCAGTTTATCAGGAGTAATGGGTTGGAGAACCATCTGAATCTAAAAAAAAAGGTTTCCCTGTTTTTATTCTCAAATTAATATCTGTTTCATTCCAGACTGATGGATTTCTGAAAGACAACAACAATGCAGCCCAGCGTTTGTTGGATGGCATGAATTTCATGGCTCAGTCAGTATCAGAACTTAGCCTGGGACCCACAAAAGCTGTGACCTCCTGGTTGACAGACCAGATCGCCCCAGCTTACTGGAGACCCAACTCTCAGATTCTGGTAAATAGCAGCTGCTGGAGAGAAAGGCTTTGCCTAGCTAAAAACCCTTTTCCTTACTCTTTAAGTAATAAAGTACTTTGCAGATTCTAAATGCTTCTTTGTTTTACTGCAGCAATCCCTACTCCTACAACTTTGAGAAAATTGAAGTGGTCTCTCCTCTTCCAATTCTTGACTTAGCCAGAGAAATTATGAACAGGGACTTGGCCCAGCCCTGATAAAGAGACTGTTTCTGCTCGCTCTTTGTGAGCTACTATCCCAGCAATATTACAGAAAATCCTGGCTTGCATGAACTTGTTTTTCAAAGCAAATAATCAGCATCTTAAATCTGGCCACTGCAGTTGATAGTACTATTTTTATAGATTAAACTCTAGTTTCATAGTTTCAGATGCAAAAAGCTGACCCAAACAGTTCAAATAGGAAAGGATTCCCTGTGTCTTGCCGGAAACAGATTCTTTTTCAATGAAAACTGCCTTCTGAATTCTTACCCCACACAAAGGTCAAATATCCATCATTCAGCCCTGCATGATATGGCTGTGTTTTTTTGTGATTGTGAACGAAGGGATCATAGCAATTTATTGGCTTAACCAGTATACATCTACTGGTCTAAATCACTTCTCTGGGGTAAAGTTATGGGGCTGATAGTACCCAAGTCTTGTGTGTAACTGTATTTTTCACAATTTCAGTCTGAAACTTGCCATCCAGGGCTTCTGCTCTCTATTTTTTACTTCAGGAAGATCAAATTAACAGGTCTTCCTTCTGTATTGTTCTGATTAGAGTTGTAAGAAGTGCAACACACCTTTCAAAGATAACGACACAAAGCATCACTGCCGGGCCTGTGGAGAGGGCTTCTGTGATGGCTGTTCTTCCAAGACCCGTCCAGTGCCTGAGCGAGGCTGGGGACCAGCACCGGTGCGCGTGTGTGACAACTGCTATGACAACAGGGGCATCCAGTTAGGTAATCTTCAGTTGACTGTGACAGAACTATCCCTGGGCTCTAGCCTGAAGTCTTTGTCCCTAATTTCTGGATCACAACCATTTTCCGTGGGTGCAGACAGTGTTGTTCACACTGGGTTTCAAAACCATTTTTGGTAAGGAAGCTAAAGAGCTCAATGCCTTTTGGAAGAAAGATGACCCTACCAGACACCTGAACTGCTGACAAAATTATTTTCTAATTGTATCTTTACTTTTGTTTTCCTAGCAACTGCTAATGGTCTGGTGCTAACATTAGAGCAGGGGTGCTTATGTTACAGCAGACTATATATTTTGTCCATTATTGCTAAAATGAACACTCTCCAATTCAAGATTGTGGATGGGGAACATAAAGGCTGAGGAGAGATAACAACTTGCCTTTTGGGTTTGCTGCTGGTTTTGTTAATGTAAATTAACTGAAACTTGGCTGAAAGGGTGGTGGACTTAGGTGCTGAGCCCTTCACTCTTGTATCATGCAGATGTGGCTGAACTGCCTTCAGATGAGGAAGGGGGGACACTTATTGCCAGGAAGGTGGGGGAAGCTGTGCAAAACACGCTTGGAGCGGTGGTGACAGCCATGGACATTCCCTTAGGTGAGTTCTCTTCTGTTTTTTTGTCTAAAGGTGTTTTTATTTTCAAAGAGCAAAACTTGTTATTAAACTTCAAGAGTGAAGTTCACTTCAGCCTGTGACAGGCTGGCACCTCTGCTGTGATACCACTGTTGCTTGAGAGTTCTACAGCCCTCTGGACCTCTTCTGCTTGATGTTTCCTCCTGGTTTTCAGCATGTTGTTTCTGCAGATCACACTCTCTTTTCACCCTATTATGCAAAACTGTGCACCAAACTGTGAGTAATTAAAGTTCTCCTGATGGATTCACTGCAGTGACCTGCCATTTGAAATTCCCTAAAGATTGGCCAATTAGGAAGCATTTTATCAGGTTTGGTTTTCTTTCAGAGATGCTGAGTGCCTTTTAAGTGTGTTCATGGATACTGCTGGTACTTCTTGGTACTTCTGAGGGGAGGGCTGAGAATTTGAAGCTGTCCAGGTTGGTAAGGATGAGGAAGTAATTAGTAGTCTGATCTTTCATGGTGAGCTTAGTGCAGAGAACCTCTGCTTCTCTTTCTTGTGTTGGGTGGCAGTTTAGGTATGTCAGCAAACATTTCACACTTGAATCTTCTGTTGTTGCACCTGACTTCCTACTCATTGCACAGATCATTGTTCAGCTGCTTTGCCTACAGCATGTCCGGCCTTCACCTTTGTGGGTGTCTGCTCTCTGACTCAATGAAGGGCAGAATAAATACCTTTCTCAGTTGAGACAGTACATGCATTTCTGAATATTTGGTTTGGTGACTTGGCGGTTTTTTTGGCCTCAGCTGAAACCGAAGGTAGGGAAAAGCAAGTGTCTTAACTTCTGGAAGAGTCTGAGTAAGGCAAGATGCCACTATTAAAAGACACAGTTTACTCTTTGAAGAGAGGCAGAATGTAGGAGAATTGTAGAATGCCCTAAATGGCTACTCGCTGCACTGGAGGATTCTGTCAGTAGGTCACGTTCCCCTTAATGGCAGCGCTATGACTGGCAGTGTGTGAGTGCCTCCACTGGAGTACATTCTTGACATGCTCATGTTCATGGATTATTTTGTGGTCCCTCTTTCTCATCCCCCCACCTCACTTCCTCCCTAGGTCTGGTAAAAGATGCTGCCCGACCTGCATACTGGGTACCAGATCATGAAATCCTGCACTGCCACAACTGCCGGAAGGAGTTCAGTATCAAACTCTCCAAGCACCACTGTCGGGCCTGTGGCCAGGGATTCTGTGACGAGTGCTCGCACGACCGCAGAGCGGTTCCCTCCCGCGGATGGGATCACCCAGTCCGAGTTTGCTTTAACTGCAATAAGAAGCCTGGTGACCTTTAACCCCAGGCTGCTCTCCAGATCTTTGCAATTCCTTATGTTCTCAGGGTTACAAATGAAAATATCTGGTCTCCCTTTCACCTTCTAACCTGTTGCAGCCAGAGTGCATGTTTCCAGTTTCTGGCCTCCTCTCGTGTTATATCCATCTTGGAACGCTGGGAATGAGCTTACATTCAGCCTTTAGGTTTTAATTTCAAATTAACTGGGAAAGGGGGGGGAGCTCCCTTGTAAATGAGCAACCCAAAATCCAGTGTATTTTATTCCAATTAAAAAACCACAAACTATATATATATATATGAACTATGTATAATTTAGTATATTAAGAATATGGTTGAAAATGAAGCTTTGAGTATTCCTAGTTCAAATGATGGATGGTGGTGTTCCTTACTGTATTGGATCAGAATTATGGCCTTCTAATTCTTCTTTTGGAATGTCTTGCTGATCGTGATGTCCTGTGAGGGAGGTTTGGACTCTGTGCTGCCAGGAATCTCCAGCGTTGATATATGAATTACACCTGGTAGTTCAACCAACTCTGCATCTAGAGGTGCTGCCCTTCTGGCCATGGAAGACTAAACCCAGATTTATTAACAAGTTTGTTTGAACTGTGATATGAGCAATGGTCTTGCAGTGCAAGAGGTATCAAGTAAACACAGACTCCCTGGCAGAGACCGGTAGAGCTCTGAAAGGTAAAGCAAATCCTATGGCACCAGGCAAAGCATTCTGATCTTGCCATTTCAACTTCAATACCAGATCAAAAGGTAGCAGGGTTTTTCTCTCCCTGACAATGTTTTCATGTACTCAGGTTTTCTTCAAGTTTTTCTGCAAGATCATTGCAGTTAAAAGTTTTGTCCAGAGCAGAAGAAGAGAACAAGTTTTGTAGGCAATTCTGAGATACAAAGTTTGAGTTGTTTGGGTTGTGATGACTTTCTTTTTCCCCCACTTTTTAAGTGATCCTATAGTCTCTGAAGCCTCTGTGTTCTCAGATATGGTTGCATAGAAACTGCACAGATTTGACTTACTTTCTTCTAATAATATGAACTTACAAATCAGCCTGGAAAATGGGAACCTTTCTTCTTTGCTCCTAGCAACTGGCACTCACTGGACTTCATCCTTTTATGAAAGGACTGCAATGAATTCACTGATTTTATTATGAAAAGCACCACTTAGCCTAACTTATACTGTCATGTACTGTGGATTTGTGGTTCCACTTATAGGAAGTATGAGACCATTGTGGATTAAACTGCCTAAAATTCTCCCTTCTTGGCTTACATAGACAAAAATTCTTTCACCACATGAGAGTTGCCTCCTCTTGGAGTGGCTGGAGTTTAATGTAGTGTCCTGCAACTGTGGTATTTTTTCCCCAGCTTATTAAATGTGCTCTTGTGTGATGAGATGCCCAACACCCTGTTTTAAGACCGTATTATTAAATTAACTGCTATAAAGAACTTTATCTTCTGAACAAGTGTACTGACTTTCCTTGTAACAAGCGGTTCTCACTTTGTCTCTGAAAGACCATGCTCACAAAGTGTTTGTCCCTTCACAACTACATCCAGCCTACACAAGGAAGTAGACTTAGAAGATGTTCCAGGACACCTTCGGTACTGGCCAAGTTTACTGCGGACTGTCTTATGTTTTTGTAAGCAAAAGTCTGCCATAAATTGATGCTGTCCAAGTAAGGGCATGAGTAGGTAGAAATCCTCTCTTAAAAGATATTCTGTGCGTCTAGCATAATTCTGTGCTTCAAAGTATTCTTTATTTTTTTAATGGGTGAGCAATGTGTTCTTGGTTTGTAGGCTGTGCCCTGTGTGCTGTTTATGCATGTAGCTTCACTACCATGTTAATGCACAAAGAGAAAGCAGCCATGACATTCCTTGTATAAAATCTTTGGCATCTATTTCAACAACTTGTCTGATTTTTTTTTCCTTGTCAAAGCAAGAACTACTACTCAATCAAAAGGAAAATGTTGTCTAAACATTTTTAGCATATATGTGGTCTTAGTAACTTAGGAACCTGTCAGTATCAGAGTCCATTCTTCTTGACAGATTATCTTGGACCTGAATTTTCTGTGATGTTTCTCTACAAAGCAAAGTCTTCTGTGGTGCTTGAACTGCAGCAGGCTTGGTGTTACTCTTTCTGGAGAATGCTAAGATGTGTATTTGGGATCTTTGTTTTCCAAAATGCAAAAAGAAGATCTAAGGTATAAGTTCCCTGCTGTTTCCTATACAGAATATTGCTTATTTTTTCTGGTACTGTTTGGTGCTGTGAGTACACAGTATAGAACATGTTATTAAATGGCTTAGCTATTGAAAGGGGATAGATGTTAGCAGAGCCCAATGCTATTCAGTGTTAACACATTAGGATTCAATAGACAAAAGAGCCTTAAGAGATGTCTGTGGACAGAAAGCTCTACAGAAAACATGAAGGAAATGGAAATCCTGGGAAAAAAAAATCCCTAAAGCATCATGAGAGCATGTTGTGTTTAGGGTCAGACTGTCAAAAGAAACCTGTGAGAGTTATATTCATGAACTATTGGAAGAGATGCTTTGTGTTATGGGTAGCACCTACCAAGAGTGAGTTTTTGGAAAACTTGTCAAAAGTTCACAGCAACATTGCTGGAGCTATGCAAGAGCACAAATTGTGAGTTTCATAATGGCACTGTGAGACAGGTCCAAAAGTGATGCAACTCCGGTGTGAAAAAGTCTTCTGTATAGACAAGGGCAAAGATAGAAGGAGACTGTTTTTTTTTGAAATTTGTAGATCATCCTCACTTTGTGTGTTACACTGAAGAGAAATTACCGTGAAGTTGTAGTTGGTCAAGATGATAATGTGTCCATTGGGTCAACTGAAGTTCACGGTAATGTTAATATTTTAGCAGTTGAAATTGCCACACTTATTTGGTAGGATAATGAATTCAGTTGGTCTGAGATGTGACACGATAAAAGCCTGTTCTGAGTTAGATTGAAGTTGACTGATGTAAATCTCTCGCCAGAAAAATTATGTCAGATTGATTATTGACAGATCGAGCAGCATCTGCACCTCTTCCAATTAGGAAATGCTATGGAAAACATTGAGTAAAATAACAATCACATGAACTAGCCAATATGCAAAGATTTGTGGCAGTGAAAAACTGAATTCCTTATCCAAAGCGTCACAAAACAAGTCTAGACTTGTTGATTGCTCTATTCTGATGGATTTATTTCCATTATGGGTACATATGGCAATTCAGCATGAAGATTCATCTTCAAATAGATGATGTGGGTTTCCCTGTCATTCTCTGAAGCAGATATATGTAAGCTTCATATAGATGTCAACACTTTTACTTAGACTCCCTATCCAAACCCTGTAGGCTATTCTTGGCTTAAATGTGTACCAGGTGCATGTTGCACCTGAGACTTGCAGCCAGAGGACAGATGGTGGAACAGCATGGCTACAACATGTAGCTATTGTCAGGGCAGGAACAGGCTCTAAGCTGGAGTTATTTGCACAAGAAAACCTGCTTTGTCCTTCATTCCCTGCCCTCCCCCACTTCCACCCCCTGCACTGGTTTTCCTGTTCATTTGTTCTCCTGCCCAGTGCCTTACAGGTGAAGTTACACAAGCTCAAGTTGGCCAAGGTACCCTGTACATTCCTGTCTGTGTCCATTGGGAATTGGACCTTTGGTTGCGTTCTGGAAGACAAGACAACCCTTGCTAGCTTTTGATGTCAACAAGAGTTCATTTGTGGAAATAAACACCATCCTTAAGTTAGATCTGCCTCACATTGATGCCAGGTGTCTGCTATGACTGTGCTGAGACTGTTGCTTTGGGAGCCTGGGTTTTAACATTCCAGGACTCCCCACCTGGTTATACAGACTTCATTGTCTATATTTTTGCTTTCAGCATAACCAGCCCAATTAGGTTTAAATACTAATATAATTCAATTTTGGCAGCCTCTCATCATTTTCATATTTCATTTGTCAACTGCCATTGTCAGTCACTGTAATGCCATGTATTGTGGCATTGTCCTTGCATTTAATTATCGCCAATGGCTGTAATATAATTTGGCACCAACAAATATGTCTTTGCCTGCCAGTAATTTGAGAACAGAGAGGGATTTGGACAAGTGATAGAACTGTCTGCTTTTTGTCATCCAGGTTTCATCCCCATCCCATACTTTAGTTGGGCATTCTTTCATGGCAAAGCAATGTTGACATATATATTCTGTCAGTAACAGTACATATATTATGTCATAAAATGTATTTGTTTGTAGTGCAGGTACATCAACAATGAAATCACGTCAATGCCAAAATAAATAAAAATTTGCTATGAGGGCTTTCAAAATCAACAGTATAATGTGACAAAGACAAAGCTAAAGTAGAATGGCAGCTAGTTAGTTATCTCAAGCCAAAATTAAAATGCATTCAGCTTTTTAACTTTCTTTTTATTATATATAACTCAAGCAAAAAAAAAATACCAATGAGATATATATATATATGTGAAAGTCCTTATGTAGGAGATGTTTTAATTGTGGCATTATAGAAGTTCTAATAGTTCTAATTTCAAGAGTGCCAGAGATTTTGAAACATACAGATTTCTAACATTATGAAAAGCTGGTTAAATATTTCTGTTTCTGCTTAAAAGGCAATTTTTCAGCAGCACTGGAGAGAAGCAGGTACATATGTCTGGTGGTGATATGTAGATGATGACTTGTCAGGAAAGTATCAAAGTGCTTCACAGGTACCATGATACCAACAGATAGGAAAGAAGTTGTTTCAACAAGAAAAGGCAGGTAATCTTGATTATATTTTCAGACATTACCTGAAAAGTTTATTAATTTTGTGCCTTGGCTTTCATTTTTGAAGTATTACACTGATTTGTAAAGTGCTTTAAACAGCTGGGTCAGGCATCTCTCAGCCCCCAGGCCCTCACCCCAAAACCCCTGTCTAGAAGGTACTTTGGGTTGGTGTTGACTGCTGGATTCAGCTCACAGTGTATGTAGTACATACTGTGTGCAAGCAGCCCCAAGTGACTGAAGGTTTGGGGGCCAAAGCTGAGTTCTCCACTGCTAGATTGTAACTTTTCTGAAAGCAGCTTCTGTAAGGGCATACCTTGAGACTATGTACATAGTTGGGTTTGAATGCTCCCTTTCTCATAACAAATGCATTATTTTCTAGTCCTGTTAAAATAGATCCCTCTTAAACTTAAAAATGCAAAAATGCCAGTGTGAATTGGTGTAAATTGACTTTTTGTAACCTCTTAGTTTCAGTATTCATCAGGATAATAGAGGAGAAATGACCATGCATGCATGTACTGCAGTAAATTGGGACCAACAGAAAGATGTGACCAACACCACCACAGAAGACCCAGAAGCAAATCTCCTCCCTGCTTTAGAAATTTCAAGTTAAAATTGAAGTTTTTCTACCTGTTACGTCTTTAGGTCCTAAAGAGGTTTATGTGTAAAGAGCTTTATTAATCAGGTTTGAGAGATGACTGATAGCAGCAGGGAACATGGAACAGAGCAAGGGTGAGACTCTGGCTTCTGAGAGAGTGGTGTTGATGGGAGGCACAGGCCGTTTGGCCAGTGAGGAGAGCAGGGCAGGCTATTCTGTGCCATGCTTCAGAGAACCAGTGGGACCAAGGACATGGTGTCTGCTGGAGGAGGGGTGCTGCAACCTGGCTTGGAGCACAGGGCTGGCCTTTCTGAAGTTTCCCACTAGTTCAGTCCTTGCTGAGAAGCAGAGGCAAAGAAATACATACTTCTGATACTGTAGCAGACAGGAAGAGTGTTGCAGTTCCTTTTAAACTGCCTTAGGGCCCCACTGTTGCTGTGTAATGAAAGAGATGATTTAATATACTTTAGCTGCTGTCTGTAAACTGCTTGCTGTTTGTCACTGAAGCCAAATTGCCTCTCTTCTTGCCCTGCTTGCCCTCTCCTTTTTCAGTGCTTTTGCAGGCTTAATTAGAAGTGTTGGCTGCAAAAGCACTAGTTGGGTGAATGGGTTTGCAAGGGACATGTGTGCTCTTGGTTCCTGGAAACAACAGAAAGGAAATTATTTTCTTTTGTTGTATGAATTTTCCCTCAAAGGAACATAGAGATGAAAC
The DNA here is from genome assembly GCA_013397555.1 of Urocynchramus pylzowi. NCBI lineage: Eukaryota > Metazoa > Chordata > Aves > Passeriformes > Fringillidae > Urocynchramus > Urocynchramus pylzowi. The sequence continues at coordinate 3,075,322 of VZRH01006604.1, forward strand.
TATCTTCAGTTACATAAGATGCCTTTCAACCACAATTCTTAGTTTGTGTTTCCCACGGTAACTGGACATAATTGTCGCATGGTCTTGTTCTTGTAGAACAGGAATTACTGGAGTTAAGAGCACTGAAAGATTCTAATTTAAATTTTGGAATTAATTCTGCTTTAAGGGATTTAATGATCTTTGTAGGTTACTGTCTGAAAATGTTTGAACCACATGTTTACTAGAAAGAAGATCAATATAAAGTATGCTGCAACTGAACTGATTATCAGATGTAATATTAGGACTTTGCAGTGGGATGGGGTTAACTACACTTCTGTTTTCTGAACAGATGCTTAGTTGCAGTATGCATTATTCACTAAGGCAATGCAAATGCTTTTGAAAGTTTTGCTGTGTGCATTTATCATTGTGTATGCAACAGAAAATGTCAAAAATTGACATAATCAGTCAAGACAAATTGCAGAATATTTTCTCAAATTGAAAAGCAAAGCAACTGGGAATTAGGTCCCTTGGTTTTCAAAGGGTAGTAGAGGGATGTGAAGAGCATGCAAGGCTTACCATTTAAGAGAGCAGGAGACCCCCCCTGGTCTCATAAACACTGTCTGTGGAAAGAAGGGGCAGCACAGAACTTATGCTGTAAGCAGCATCTATTCTGTTTTGTGTGAGAAAGAAGGTTCTGCAGAGGAACACTAAAGCCAGAGGTATGAGGGGAACCATGGTTGCAAGGAATTAACAGCTCTGTCTGCCCATGGGAAAACACAAGTTGGCTATTAATGGGATAGAAGAAAGATTTGGGGGTTTTGAATGTATACTCAAAGAGGGAAGAAACTATTTTAAGTATTTGCTGGGATTCATCTTGACTACCCTTGCAGCAGCTATTTCTGACAGATTATATTCACACTGTAAAGTTTTGACACTGCTCCCAAGAGGAGAGTTTTCCTGCTCTATTGTCTTTTGTATAGATTTATGGGTAAATGAAATACAAAGAAAGGTTAGGAGGTCACCACACAACACTGGTATGTTGGTGGGCAAGAAGAGCTCCTGAGAACACAGTCTCTTGGAACAGCAAGCGCATTGATTTGGCCTGAAGGTTGTGAGAGGACAGGAGAAATGAGTGTGGAGCCCTGCAGGTCAGAGAGGGTTTTTACTAGGGCCTACCCTTTCTGGTACCTGTATTTGAGTAACTCCCTCTTATCCAAAATCACTTGCAAACTAGAAGGAGAGAGGAATGCATTGGAAAGAAACAAAAGCCTACAGGCTCTGCTCAGGTTTTCATGGGGCTTGTGGAAGGAATTTCCCTGCACAGTGCCTTTCATTGCAGGGCACTTCTGAGGCTTCCTTTCAGTAACCAGAGACACCCTCATGAAGTGGGTTCAGTGAGCTCAGGCCACTAGCAGGGATGCAAAGAGATGAACTGGCTGCACCACCAAGTCCTCAATGAACTCTTGTGGAGCTCATGCCACAACCCTGAGTGCCTTATCCCTGTTAACAGCACTGTGCTTATGCTGCAGCTCACTCTCTCCTCTGGCAAAAACAGTTTATGACTTGTTGAACAGTTTTACTAACCCACTTTTTAAACTACAAATACTCCTGCTCAAGAGGAGTAAAAAGCAAGAGCTTTCTTGCACATGCACCAGTGTGAAGTTAAACAAAGCTGATGGCCCATCAGGATGAAGGTGGCAGGGTACAATCCCTCCATAAATAGGCTGCTCTTTACTGCTGGCCAAAAGCTTTAGGTGCTTAACAGTAATAATATCTGTTAAGAAATGAGATAGCTGGAAAACTTTGTAGTATGCCTAAGAGGGTGCTGGTGGGAGTTTACTTTGAAGGCAGAAAGAGGACTGCTTAGTGTGGGACTTGAAGGCCCCTTCCTGCCTAGGATGCTCAGCACTGCTGCAGCCCTTTCCAGTGAGGACACAGACCCAGGTCAGAGTGCTGCACTCAGAACTGCTGTGAGAGGCCACACCTGTAGAGAGCAGCAGCACTCACCTCTGTGTGCATGTGCAGCCTGTGCCTGCTGGCAGAAGGCACTCGGAATGCAGAGTCCCAGCCTTGCTCTCTGCCAGGGCCATCTCACTGAGCCCTGTTAACATGCCAAGCAGCAAGGCTGTCATTAGAACCCATTGTATGCTCACCTGCTGAGCTGGCAGGACCCCAGGGGAAGTAGCATCTCTGATGACACAACTGTACACCTGAATGCTCTAAGCAGATCCCAGGATGAAAAGATGGTTCTGATAATTCTTTAGTAAGAATTTTGGAAAACTTGATTGCAGTGTGTCTTTCCTGTAAAGCCCATACTAGTTCATGGGCCTTTACCCTTTCATAGGTTCCAGATCTGGTCAGTGCTTCCTACAGATGCTGAGAGCAGGATGGTCTTGTCCAGCCTAGACTGGTTATCAGGCAGGAAGCAAAGAGGCTCCATTGAATGGTAATTGTTCTCAAATACAGATATGGTATCATCCAGTCACTGTGAGCTGGTACCACAACTTTGCAGCTGAGGGCCCAGTTGTACCTCTGTATACTGACTTTGCACAGGTGATTCCAAATCACAAAGACATGGTCTGTACAACTAGTCTCATGTCCTGCTCCAGCTGCATGAGCAAGCCCACCTTTCCAGACCGCTGACCAAACTGCACGTCAGGGATGTGGACTTGGTTAGGAAACACTGTGATAAACTAACAAGGGCATTCAGCTTTGCTACCGGACCAGAAAAGGGGCTTTACTCTACGCCTGCTGCTCGCTACAGGGGATTGTGGCAGGGCAGTCACACACTACCATCATCTGAAAGGCACAAAGTTTAGTATGACCCAGCAAAAAGGACTGGCAGTGGGGGTGAGGAAAACAGCTGTTCCTTGAACTGTTTCCAGCCATGGAGCACGGTTGCTTCCAACCCACTGCTTCCAACCCACTGCTTCCCACAGCAGTGGCAGTTGCAGGAACGCCAAACAAAGCTACTCCAAACAAAGCCCCAGAACACTCAGAGTGTTCAGCTTCTCAACATCAGCTGCTTCACTGTGCTGGGCCAGCCTGCTTCTTGAGGCAGATGTGACCACAGCTAAAGGTTAGGTGACCAAACTAGAATCAAGTTAGAGCAGCCTTCTGACAGCACATTCAGCTAGCACAACAAAGGCTCTTAAAGTTACCTGCTTGGCAGGCTTACAGCTACATTTCAGAGAGACTGAATCTTGCCTACAGTTAATCAGTGTTCAGCTTTTATTTACAAGAGGTCTGAGATGTATGTATACAGCAAGATTGCTGAACTCCTGAAGGAGGTTCACAATTAGATGAGCGAAGCAGATGCAACAGCAGCACATAATGACTCAGCTTGGTGACTGGTGTAAAGATTCTGAAGTCAAATACAGATTGGCAGCTTTGTAGATCAGGTCTGAGGAGAATATAATGTCAGTTATAGGAGAAGTGATAGAGATCCTGTTTGACAGCCATGAGTAAGCCAGGAACTCCTCGGCTACCCCCAAGTCTTGAAGAAAACACCACACTAGGAATGGCATCTTTGGATGATGGGTGGGGAGAAGGGATGGTTCTAAGCAGATGAGTATCTTGGAGACTCCAGATTCGGGTGTAGCAATCCTGACCAACTGGGAGGAAAGCAAAATTCAACATTACACAAAAAAGACTTTACATGGTTCTGCAAGATTATCACCACAGAAGCAGAAGGTCTATGGAGAAAACACCCTAAATATTTTTATACCCACAAGAGGCTAAGTCCTTATCCATACTTTACAAAACAAAAATTTTACACTGAATACTACAAGACTGGGAAGAATGTGCACTTCTTATTAGGTACTTAAAGGTACAATAAATCAGTATTTAGAGTGCTTTTCCCTTTATCAAGCTCCTAAGCCAAAAAAAGGGAGAAAAATCCAGTCACATTAAAAATTATTATTATTCTACCACTTACTGACATATCCAAGGAAAGGAGGTCACTGTCTTTACAGTGACTTTATGAAGCTTGGCTACATGATAAGAGTTTTGTTTCATCTATTGCTACTTTTCCTGCCTCCACACAAAATATAATAATAATAATAATATAAATCTGAGTGTGACTGGGAGTGTTCAAAATTAATCTGAGTGGTATAAACAGTTTAGGAGTCAGGCCCACATGCAAATGTTTCAGTCCATCACCACATTCTCCACTTAAGCACCAACTAAAGATATGCAGTCTCTATATAAAGTTATAACCAAGTCTCCTGTTTACATGTTGTTTCACTGAATTTTAAAATCACATATTTTCTGCTCTACTCTTGAGACATATTGTGGAAAAGATAATAGGACTTTTGCAGGACACAGCAGATTAAGCTGTTGAGCACCTCACAGGATTGATTACAGTAGGTATGCATCCATAGCATAATTTTCATAGTATATTACAGTATGTTCAAGGCTAAATTTTTTCAGAATTTAAAAGAATTAACAGCCTTACAACTTCTAACAGCTGTACCTAAGAAACACCCCTCAGGCATAAAAAAATCACTCCCATACACTATACAAGTAGAAGGGGGAAAAAGTCAACCTACCTGCTATAAGAAGTCCTTCCTCCTCATTTACATGCAAAGGGAGAAGAGCATATTCATTGTGGTGACCTTTGTACTGTTTCACACACTTTGCTGTTCTCAGGTCCCACAGTTTTATCTGCAAGTTGAAGGAATTGCTTGAGAGAGGATTTATTAAAGCAGAGAGCACCCAAAGGTTAGATGTGTTGGAGCACGTCCAGAGGAGGGCCATGAAGATGATCAGAGGGCTAGAGGACCTCTCCTGTGGAGACTGGCTGAGAGAGTTCAGCCTGCAAAAGCAGCCTCCTCCTAAGGGAGGCTACAAGGGAGCCGGAGAGGGTCGATTTGTAAGGGTATGTAGTGACAGGACAAAGGGGAATGGCTTTAAACTGAGAAGGGTAGGTTCAGATTAAATATTAGTAAGCTCTTTAATGTGAAGGTGGTGAGTTACTAAAACAAGTTGCCCAGAGAAGTTGGGGATGCCCCATCCCTGGAAGTGTTCAAGGCCAGGCTAGATGAAGGTGTAGTGGAAGGTGTCCCTGCCTATGACAGGGGGCTCAAACCAGATGATCTTTAAGTTTCCATCCAACCCAAACCATTCTGTGATAAATAACAGGCTCTGGAAGAAGACCCATAAATGGAACTACAACCCAGTTCCATACTACATACTAAGAGCAGACATCTGCCCTTGGGAGTGGGATAAGTACCTGTAAAATCCCAGATACTAAAAGGAACAGAATATCCTAAACACAACAAAACTGTACCTTTCCAGCCATATCTGCTGCCATCAGATAATGTTCAGCCTCCATAAGGTGAATAGATGTAACTGCTGAGCCATGGAAGAGACGAATTGCTTTCCAGCTCTGCCCCTTGCGGTTACGCTGGCGCACATCAATGCTGAAAACCTCACCCGAACGGCAGCCATTGTACAGCACGGGGGTCTGGGAGAATCCCAGAGAAACAAACGTCCTGTGTGACATCTGCAAGGCTCTTCCCAGTTACACAGACAGAGCCTGTGTCATGCTTTTGAGCTCTACAGTGTAGTTGTCAAATTATTTTAACAGATGCATTAAGAAGCAGAATTTTAATTACACACTGCAGCATTTTTCAGCAAATTCATTAGTTCCATTCAAACCTCAGCTATTTACTTTAGCTTTATATAAAAGTCTGCCTAGGTAAGCAGGAACTAACATAACAGCAAAACAGAAACTGGAATTCTCATATTCCTATTTTACCATCCTAATTCTTTGTGAACAAGTCCATTAATATTTTATAGGGACTTTCTCCTTGTTGGAGGCAATACACTGAGTGTTACTAGAATGAGGTTATTTGCCAAAACCAAAACAATTTTACATGTTATTACTGTGCTCTTTGTGCTTCCTTGTCTTTTAACCTCTGTAATTTTAACAAAAATTGCCCCTGTTGCCACAGCTTGAAATCAGATAATATTTTTGTTGCTATTCAATTGTGTTCAAGCATCAGACCACGTCAGCTCTGCTGTGGAACAGCCACCCAATGGCAGCTGTCATCACAACCTTATGTACAGCATGAGGAGTCCTGCCCCAAACAGAACAAAGAGCCCACCCATGACGAAGTGCTCTGACAAAAATGGTGTCTGGTTCTCCCTACCTGTGTGGCAAACTGCTGTGCCAGCACATCACTACTGGTTCCAAATGTCTGACGATGCCCTGTCACTACGTTGGTCACAAGAACTCGTCGTGTCAGGCCTAAGGAAGACAGATGATGTTAGTTTAGCTGTAATTTGTGCAGCAGCTGGAAGATGAATGGAAGAAGTCTTTCCCACTGAGACAGAGGGGGTTGCTAGCCTTGTTACCTCTCTTGGTATAGATCACCTGTGCTAAAGCAGTTGTCTGCTTGGGGATTCAGGCACCAAGCACAGGACCAGGCAGTGGATATCTTGAAACTGCACAGCATTCCAGGTCGATCTCCTAGAAGACAGGAGCAACACATTAAGTATTCATAAAATGTTAGGACAGGATGGTAACTCAGAAAGGTTCTTAGATTGCCACATTTAACATTTCAATCTCAAGCAGAGAAAGTGTTACCCAATTAGTGTCCTTTTGCTGCTCAAGAGACAGGAAACAGAAATGGAAGTTCATGACTGTCAGTAGGACTCCTACAGTCTATGTTAATAGATGATATTGAGAGACTGTGAAATTTATTCAGTAGTCAGAGGGCTACCATGGCAGGAAAGAGAAAAGTAACAGTGAAAGTGCTCGCCTTATAGCACTAAATAAGCCATTTTCAAAAGATGAGTGGGCTAGAAATAAAAACCATTTACTTTATAAGCTGTAGATTAGCCAAAGCCTAACCTGTAAGTTCTATGCCTGCTTATTTGACCCTTACTCATGCGGCCCCTGCACAGAACTTATGCCAATTAGCAAACTACATCCTCAGTTTTCACTTCCTTCATGGCACATCATACATGCGTCAGGTAGCAGAGGTGACATGGACAAGAATGGATGGAAAACATAATTTTAGACAGGGTAAGTTCTACTCTCCTCCTGGCATCTACTCAGCAAGGCTCCCACAAACCACCTCTTAAGGAGAGTGAAGGAAATCAAATTTGGAAATATCTGAACAGTCAGTAGGATATACTAGACAAGAGGACTTTAGTGGAACTCACAGCAGCTAATTATGGTGAAAGGCTTAAAATCTTTTCACAGAGCAACTGGGTATGCTGGCCTAGTAGCCATCCACCCTTAGTGACTCTTCATTCATGTTCATGCTGACTCTATGCAAATTTTTTTAATGGCTGCATATATAGTAAGACATTAAAAATTTAAAATTAGTCCATTACTCTTATCTATCACAGATTTCCTCTGTATAAATTTAACTGATCATGTCTGAATGGTAGCCAGATTAGAGCACTGCACTCTGTGACTGGAAGAAGCATGGTTCAAACATCTATCAAGAAATTCCAATTAATTAAGTCCTGCCCCCAAGAACATCCAACAAAAAAGATCAGCTATAGCGAGACTTAAGATGTAGTACTCTCCCAGTCAGTCAGGTTTCTATACAGCTGGAGCTGGAGCTTGTACAAGGAGCTATGGGCCGAGATATTTACCAGCTTTCCACCTCTGATTTATGCACTGAGCATACCTGAGTAGCTGCTATGAGCAGGGATTCTGCAGTGACTCTGGACATTCTATAGGGAAATGTGAGTACTTGCTGTGTGCAGCTTCCACATATTAATTACAGGCCAAGCGACTCATGAAAAATCTCAAGTGTTTACTTTACAAGTGAGGTGTTCTCCTGCCAAAGTCAAATACTGCAGCAGCTAAAAATAAACCAGGGCTTTAAATACTGCTTGTTAATAAAGCCTCAAATTCCTTCATCATTTCACTTCTTAAGATGTTTTAGTCTTACAGGAATACAACAGTCTCACCAACTGCTGAAAAAGAATGCTAAAATAATCTTTCATTTGTGCTCTTTTCATACCATCATTGCTACCAAAACTTGGAGACAAAAAACCAACAGAAACACCCTACCTGGGTTAGTGCTGCTGAACAATGATGCTGGAAGCAGACTGGCACAACCTGGTGTTTCTGCAATTCCCATGAGACACAGCTTGCTGAAGTGAGTTAAGGAAAACTGATTTTTCCCTAGAAGAGAACAGGCTGCCTAATATTTATAAATGGGAAAAGCAAGATGCCCTGACACAGCTACAGCTCACAACACTTTTCCTTGAGACCTTTGATGTGCTTTACAGTTTACAACTAAGCTGTGACGCGTAATTTCTTTCATAGGAATGAGCTAGAAAGAACCCAAATTCTTGCTTGTGTATTTTCACTACCAGAAAGATAAAACAATACTGCTGTACCTCACTAGCGATAGGAAAAATAAAAAATAAGCATGGCCTACATAGATAATTCTTCTCACTTTTTCATGTTGATGACACTGCATTAATATAGATCTGTTTTTTATGGAGGTAAATTGGAAAAATGGGAGGTAAGGAAAGCTCACTTTAGATTATATTTAAATATTTTATGGAGACTATACCAGGTACAAATAGAATTTGAAAGCTGCATTTCAAGTTCAGTTGGGTAAATCTGTAACTCAACTAGGGGAAAGCACGAACCCACCAAACCAAGTGATCCTGAACACATCCCCAGCTGTGTGCATGCCTGTGAGCTCCTTCCTACCCCTGATGGGCTGGTCTGGAATTGCCTGGCTTTTCAAACAGGCCATTCCATACTTTTCTATGTAATTTGTTTTGGCACTCTTTATAACACACCCGTTGTCTGCCATCTCCTGTGTCATACTTCAGTTTTTTTCTCCCCGCTCTTCTGGGCTCTGCACTGTTCATTACTGCTTCCTCAACTGTATCATCAACTTTCCTCTTTGAGTCAGACCTGCAGAACATGCTCTGAAAGTTGCAGGTGATGCTACTGAATTGCTCCCATTCTCCTCTCACCCCTACCAATATGGGAATGGCTTTAAACACAAATGAACCATCCCACTTTCAAAGAGGTTCACTTCAGAAAAAGGTTGTTGCCTTGACCCTCTGCTCCTGTTCTTTTGCCTCAGCCAATTTCCAAACATCAGATCATTCTGGATATGGCATTTATATACCCTATTAATGAAGTGGGAATTCTCCATGGCAGAAAACATGGTCTTTCATTTACCATTAACATGGAAACAATTCTACATATATCTGTAACAGAACCATACATCTGCCTCAGTAATTCCAACACATTTAGATTTTCTTTACTTCCGCTGTTTTCCAGAAAACTCATCTTCTGGGGGAACTACAGGAGAGGTATTCCTTGAAGTTAGTTTTCCTGTGAAGCACGATGCAGACTTGTGAAACCTGAATGACAATTTTCATTTTTTTTAAAGGATATAAAACATGAGAATCTGGATGAGTCAGTGATGCCCAGCACACAGAGTTCACCTTCAGAGAGAAGAAGACATACTATTTCTGTGATCTGTTATTCAATTAAGGAAAGATTATTTCCATGTAAAAATGACATAAAATTAGGCACTGGGCACAACTCCTCAGTCCACTAAATACTCAGTATAACTTGGGGCACAAGCATTTGAGCTTCATACTCATAACAACAGAACAGCATTAAGAAGTCTGACCAAACACAGACTAAGGCACCGAGGACATCTTATTATTCAAGAGACCATCCCTGAAAGAACCTGAGCATGAAGAGACCATGAAAACCTGTTTTAAATATGCCTCATATTTAAAGGAGGATAAACACAGTTTAAGGGTAAAGTTTAAGGATAAACACAGTTTCCCAAAATTATTTTTAAGAAAGAAGCATGCAAATCTTGGTAGTTTTGATAGCCAAACTCCAGTTCTGCCAGCTATAGTCGAAGTCTAAAGTAATCACTATCCTTGGAAGCTGGTACTTCCATTCCAATTGTAGTAGAACATTCCTCACAGCTATCACTGGTACTGAGCGCTTTCAGGACAGGTTTATTGTGGTTCTGTGTTTACAAAAGTTTCACATTTCTAGATTCTTCCATTCTCTTCTCCTAGCCCCTTCCCCAACCCTCATGGCACTTCCACCTGAGCCTCCCAAGAACAGTGCTCTGAGAATGCAACCACCAAAGGAAGGAGGAACAGAAAGCAGTACTTTGCGGTTTGTGAAGTAGAGGTTGTCATACATCTCCACAGTGAGAGACTCCTTCCCCAAACCGCTGAGATTGACGATACCATATTTACATCCTCCATGCTCTACATCGTTCACAGTGAATATTCGTTCACAAGCAACATCTGCCTGTAAAATAAAAGCTTACCGGTCACACTTACTGGAAACTTACAGGAAAAACAGCTTGAGGGAGTTGCATTAAGTCTAAAATGAAACAACACATTAATCCTGATCCCTTTAACACCACCTGCTTTCCATTCACCTCTAAGATCAGTGGCCAACTCCTTTAAAATGCATGCAGAGATAAATCAGGGATAAGAAAAGGATTCAGTCCTTGGCTAACAATAAATGATCTTTCCAATGTTAACAATTCTATACACTTACACTGTTTCTGAATCCCTTCTGGCTTCAGCTATCTATGCAGTGCTCTGTTTACAAGGCCAGGAGCTGGTCCTGGAGAGCTTCCTATATAGTCTATGAAAGATCATGAAACGTAAAGTGATTACTGATGTTTACTTAGATTTTCTGAACCACAGGCTTTGCCACTCCCAAAATTCTCCCCTTTCATTTTTTTCTTTTTTCTCTTGATCCTCTTCACTCCTCATCCCAGCCCCACAATAATGATCCACTCAACTACTTACTTCCAAAAGAACATGTTGATCAGATTAAAAAAACCAAGAAACAACCAACAAAAAATGCTTTCATATACAACCTTTTTTATAATTTTCTTTTGTAGGAAAGGAACAGCCTCTCCCTACCTGTTTAAAATTACTGAGCACAGATTTTAAGAACTGACAGAGAACGAATTACACATCTTTAAAAGCTACAATTGACCTGTGTGATTTGATTAGAAGAGCCTGAATTTTCACTGAAGATGGGCTCTCTTTATCTTAAAGACTTAGCATTTCTCATAACATACCACAATGATTTTAAAATTGTTGGTTCCAGCAACTGAGGAATCTGGACTGTGAATTTCTATCTTCCTCCTCTGCATGCAGTTCACTTTTAGTTCATGGACTAGCCTGTAAAAGCAGGTAGGAGGGTGAGGGGGTTGAAGAGAGGAGAATTCAGGTAAGCCTAAATTTAATGCATACGAAAAGAATCTGGCCAGGATACAGAATGCTTCTCAATCACTGAAGAGAAAATGCATGAATAACTAGCATGCTGAAATTTAACTTGCATAACCCATGAATAAGTGCATCTTCCACATGCATGGAATTTCATCCCACTATTTTGAACCCCAGCACATCTTTAGTAGCCAGAACAGCAACACAGCAAGTCACTAACTTAACTTGCTTTCTGCTGTTCTAATGGGGGGCAAGGGAATGGTCATGTCTGTTGAAAGGCACTTATCCAAAAAAAGCTGTGCTATACTCAAAGTACAATGTGGCAAAACAGCATATCCATATACATACATAAGATGAACTTCCTTTGAAGTAAAATTGGCAAACAACTTTCTCATTTGAATTCTCATTATTTTAGTAATCTGATTATTACAGAATATAACCTTTTTCCTGACTTTAAGTAATATGTTCCTCCTCATCCCAATGGAAGAGTAAGAAATGCAAGAAAACCTGACAGAAGCAGTTGCACTAACAGCAGAACTTGGCACTGCAAACAGAAGACAAATCAAATCATTGTACCTGCAATAACTTGTGGAGCTGAGTGAACCCAGCTGCCTTTTCTGTAATAGCACAGATGAGTTCAGTCCAGCCCTTGTTGTTTTCTGGAAGAGAGTAACATGGAATTGTACTCAGTTATTTACTTGTTTAAGATTCAAACATGGCTGTGAGTTTTTTATGTTTGGGATGTTTAGGTAACTTTTTCCTCTAGCCTATACACATTACAATTTTCAGAACATATAAAACACATTCCAGCACATCTCCCTGATCTACTACAGTAAGTAGACAAGAATATACTCCTGTGAGATGTGGAGTGCTTCTGTAAATACAGAAGCTGGAGAAAAAATATGAAACCCCAACAGCCATTGTCTTCACTCTACATAATCAGCAGTACCACCTGGAGGTGTAAAGTCACCTTCTGGTTTCATTACAACACCTCAAGTTGTTCTTATACAGCAAAATCTTCTATCACAACGAGACTGATATTTAACATGCAATCTTATTGTTGCACTAAACTGTTTTTCCATTCCATTTCCATTCCCCCCACAGCACTGGGGTTGGAACTAGATGATCTTTAAGGGCCTTTCCAACCCAAGTCATTATATGATTACATTCAATGATTCACAAACCTTTTAGGATTTAATGCAAACACCTTCTGAGGAGACCAAGGGATAGAGTATTTAGCAGAATTATGGAGTAAGAAATCTTTTTGATAATGCTCAGACAAAGCAAGTGTTTGAGAGTCAAAATGTTCTTTACACTGAAGGCTAAAGAGCTGGTTGAAGAACTTCACTGCTTAAGAAAAAGAACACTGTTCACTTCTTCCAAATGATAGCATATAAGCTAAGCTGTTATTTATAAAGTTATAAGACATGTTTTTCAGGTAATGAAAAAGCATCTTGGTTAGATATTATACCCACATTACAAATATGCAGCATCAGCATTAATTTCACTGTAACACTTTATGAAGAAAAGCTAACAGGCTTTCCAGACATAAACATAAGACCTGCCTTGATTTTAGCTGTCCAAAAAAGTTCTTCAAGAAAGAGCTTTCCACCAACTACGATTGGTATTGTTTCTTCAAGGTCCAGGAATATGATAAATTCATTAAAAACGCAAAAAACTTTAAATCAAGACCCCACTTTGCCAATTCAAGGCAGGAACTTGAAACCTGGCATCTAATATCCTGACTCAAGTGCAACTGTTGGACAACTGCGATTCTGAGCACAGTTCCTGTGTCTACATAGATTTGTTTGTAATGACTTGACTTCATTCCTGTGTGGAAGAGCCAAACGAAGGCTTCAAGGACTTTATTCTTAGCAGAAAAAGAAATTGAATTATCAGAACTTGAAGACTTTAGTTTATGATCTGTCCTGGGCCAGAGTACAATAAAGCCTAATTGCAATCTTTTTCAAAACATACCTGCTTCTGTTTTTCTTCCTCTTCTAAGAGTCTCAGTCTTTTGCACTCCATTGCCCTGTGCTGAATGCTGTCCTTGGTGAGTGGGTTGTGGTTATTATGTCCAGGCAGTAGGCGAAAATAGCGGTTCTTTTCTGGGTCATAATAAAATCCTGGCAGTTCTTCAGTGGGGGAAACAGGGGAAAGAAAAAGTGGCAAAATCAGATGGATAACTTAAGTTTGTTTATTGGTCTTTGTTATTCCATGTTTCATGTGAATGTCAGAGTTCTGAGACCCAAAGCTCTAGCTCCCAACATGTCCCAAGCATGATACACAGACTAGGAACAGACGAGCAACTTACAGGAGAAAAAACGAGGTTATTTACAGTGTTCAAATGCACTGCTCTTACACAGCAACAGGAGGGATGTCACCACTGACCAAGAGGAAATTCACACCAGTCAGAAAAGCACAAAAGAAAGGCTGTGTTGCAGAACAAAAATGGTCTTTCTTCATAAATAAATCACGAGGGGACATTCTTAGTTAAAAGACTTGGTAGGACAGCAAAAAAAAAAATGACAATGAGGTATCAAATAAACTCAAATAAAGTGATTCACTTCCCAGAACTAGACACTTTTTCTTCAGCACATAGAGATTTAGATAAAATCAAGAGTACATATGGCTCCTTCCAAAGATAAATTGGGGTGAGAAAAACTCAATTTTAGTGCTTCAATGTCTGTGTGAATGCAGAGGCAGACAAGTAAAATACTATGATAGATTTAAAATACTTTGACAGATTGTCTCAAGACAAATTTATTCAGAGGCAATTGCTAACATTTCATTTCAAGAGTTTTTATTTAAAACTTTATTTACTACCAGAATTTTCATTTTAAGTATCCTCTTTTTGCAGCTGCTTACCATTCAGCTCCTTGTCTGCATCTTTTAGATTTCAGCTTAGCCAGAAGTGACCAAGATATTTTCAGGTCAGCAAAAAAAAGAAGTTAGTCAATGAATCAGTAAAGCTTATAAAAGCACACTACATTTAGTAGTTACACAGTAACTACACATGATTTAATGTTGCAAGATACATCTCCTAGCATGCACACAACACAAAACAGTGATATACAAAAGTAATCTCTTTAAACTCAGCGTTGTTTCAGGATTCTCCTGTTCTACAGAATGTAAGTTCCCACTGGCTTAGTTTTTGCTAGCATTGTTTAATGAGTCAGGAAACCAGAACATAAACAGGACATCTTTCTCAACAGCACTGCTACTTCATCATTTGTTGTAAATGAACAAGTATTTAGCCAGAGTCTATTTATTACAGAGTACAAAGTACACTGAAGGCATAAAGAAACATCACAGAAGAGACACACCACAAAGTGGTGGATTGTTGTGCCTTTCAAAAGACTGAGTACCTGAACACAAGCTCTAATTTTTTATATGCTCTCTTATTTTATTTGCTTTCTTAGTAGTTAATTTTCTTCCTAGAGCAGCCTTTCTGGAGGGAAAAACAGAATTGCATTTTTTCAGTTTATATCAGCTTGGCTAAGCACACAAGTTTTCAAAAATGAGAAGCACTTGTGGGCCTGAAATTGATTTGGCTCTGTTCTCTAGATCCTTACTTACTACATTTTTTTGTATCACTCGATGTTACTTTTCTCCACAAACTTTACTGTTTGTATAGTTCCTGTCACACCAGATTATTAATGCAGCTACTACTACTTTTGTCATACAATCAGCATATAGGAACTGACTTTTGACCTATAAACACCACCTCTTACCTGGTGCTACAGAGTTCTGTGTTGAACTGGATGAAGAAGGATCTTCATTGCTGCTGGGATCTGCATTCACTGGGGTCTGTGTTTCTTCTTGTTCCAGACTAAAAAGATAGCATTGTCTTCAAGATAGGCTCACAATTGCCCCACACATCCTTCCCACAAAGAGACTAGAGAGCATGATGTTACTGACATCAATGGAGTACCGTTCTGCAGTGCTCTGATAGCACATTCTGCATATCACCACACATTAAACTATGAAAGTAAAACAGTGAAACATATTCAGCTTAAAAACTTCTCAAGAACATTAGTGATACCAGCCTTAAATTACTTGCTAATACATTAGAGGTTGCTGTTGATTCTGCAAGTACCTCTAACTTTTTTTAGCAAAGGATTAACTGGGCAATTGTACATTAAACAAACAGCCCACTCCTGAAAGCATGCAAGTCTTCACAGCACAAAACAAGAGACAGTGTAGGTAAAACACTGGTGTCAGGTCAAAAATGTTTTGCCATTCTCTCCCTAACAAGAATTTCACTGATGAGGCTTGAAAACATGCAAAATAAACAAAAGTTTAATGACAACTCCAAGAAAAGCCTCTACTTTTCCATTAAACATTACAGGGGGTAACTGCAGCGTTCCTCTTTTTGAACTAATATACATGAGCACATTCAGTACTGATGAGCAAATTTCCACTAGGATGTGCTCTGAATCACCTGTACAATTCTCACTTTTTAAGACAGGTCTTATTGCATGTCATCTTAAAAGCAGTAGGTGAAGCTGTTTTGCAAGAGTCATAATTCATTGAAAGAAAAGGACAAAGAAAATCTATTCCTAATAGCAGCTCTACTGCGGTTTGATTATACAACTCTGAAAACAGTTAAAGGACACAACAGGTCTTCCAGGGGAAAAACACCCCAGATCAAACCCAAGCACTTAACTTTAAAGCTCTGTAAGAAAACTTTTAATTCTGCTCACTGAAGCAGTGTCCATTTGCATTTTTAAGTCTTCTTACACAAGTACAACTAGTGTGGCAACTCATATGTGTGTCTCTTTTCCTAAAAATAGGTTTTCAAAAAAACCCCCAAAAACCTAGCATATTAAAGCCAAGCATTAGACTCTTTTAGTCCTGTAAGAGGCACTAAGGCAGCTCAAATATAGGCAAGTGTAAGTTCTAAAACATAAACTGTGCTTTATGAGTTTTATGAGGATGAGTTTTCAAGGCAGGGGATTATGAGACCTTGTTTCATTTTCCTCATTTGTTAGGTGTGGTTATTATCACATTATTTACCAGGCTTTCAAACATTCAGGAAGATCCTGTAATGACAGATTTTACACCAGCAGACTCAAGCTTAAAATAAACAGGCAGGTAGAATGAAGTAATTATATTTATCTTCCCTGAACTATCTTTACATATTGATGAAAGGTTTATGGATAATGCATAGCTGAAAGGACTGGCTCATGGAACCACATCTCAGTTTAAAATCAGTGTACAGTTGTGAACACTCAATAAACTTCCAGAAATCAGCGCAATTCCACTCCCAGCAGGGATGACAGATATACCAGAAGTACTAGATCTTCAGGTGGCAACCCTCTCAGTTCTAGAAAGTCACCATTCTGCACATTTAATTAGGCATAAGACCAAGGGCTCAGCCCTGCTAAGCACAAGCTGCCTGTACTTGCTGTACTTGCCTCTGGGCGCGGTTGCTGTGAGTGGCTCTTCTGTGCCGGTGGGGCTGCTGGCTGCGCTTCTGACTGCTCCATCCGCGCCTCTCCTTGCCTCGACGGTAGCTCCTCCGCATTTCTACTCTTGAAGCAAACACACACACACACCCCTCACCCCGAATTGCCTGGAACGGCTCAGCACTCAGCACAAGTCTCTTAACGCGGCCTCATTTCAAACAGTTTCAACCTGTAACGACCAGGCCGGCCGACCGCCCGCAGCACAGCCGCTCCCCTACGCCTGTCGACTTCCCCACTAGTCCCGGACCAGCTCCGCGGCTCACCCCGCAGCGCCGGAGCCAAAACCCCGGAGGCAGAAGGACAGTGATGCCCGAGCGACCCCCGCCGCCTCCCTGGGCCCGCCCGTCCCTCACC
>VZRH01006604.1:3092394-3114858 GCA_013397555.1 Urocynchramus pylzowi
GGGCCGAGGGCGGGCAGACGGCGGGGGCGCGGAGCATGGAGGGTGTGGGATGGAAGGGGCGCTTGGCACGGCAGGGGACGGACGCGGGGCGGATGGGGCCGCTTAGCGCGGTAGGGAAGCAGCGCAGGGCAGAGGCAGCCTGGGGTTTGCTGGGAGGTGGCGTGCTTTGAGGGGACACCGAAAGGATCTCTCCATCTTCCTTATGTCGCTGGCTCCCTCAAAGCCGTCATTTGGCTGTGGGTATCTGGAAGCTGTTACAACCGCTCTGAATTTATCAAAAATTCAGAAAAGATAATGCCTTGAAAGTGACTCTCCCGGCTGAGGCCCCTTGGTGCTTAGTTATTTTCTTATTTTGAGCCTTCTCCTGGTGGGCAGTATCGAGGCACAAGGTGGGCGAAAAGCTCTGGCTCAGCAATCAGCAGCTCCTGTGCTGCTCCGAGCACAGAAGGGAGCGGTGAAGCAGCCAGAGTAACAAACCCCTTCTCTTAATGGTTTGTTAAAGGTGTCCTTAAGCAGTTCTTGTACGATGACATTCCCCTTCCTGATTGTTTAGCATCTAGGACTTTAAAGAAAGTTATAACCAGAGTTGTAAAAGAGTTTGCTAATTTAATGAATGATGAAGGTTAAAACAAACAAACAAAAGCTGTACTTAAAATAATTGTGGAAATATAATGGTTAAGCCTTTTTGTTTCCAAAAAGATGAGAGGTTTTTTTTTGGTTGCTTAAATAACTTAAATAAGAAATGCCAGTACTGGAAAAATAGGCAATGGTTTTTTGCTACTTTCAATGTTTAGACTCTGCACCAGTTTGCTGTCTTACTTGGCAGGAGAGTAATTTTTGGGGGATAGTATTTTTTGTTTCTCACTTGCATGATCTGTGTTTTAAGTTCAAAATGCGTAGAGTTAAAATAGTCTTGGAAAGTATTCACTTAAGGATACAAACAGCTGAAGAAATCACCTGTGGCTTGTATGAACAGTTTGTGACCTCTATTTCTTTGTCTTTATAAGGCAGAGTACCAGCATGGTCTAATTCTAAGGCATGTTTTATTGCTTAGGTCTGTTTCTCATAGTGGTTTCGTGATAATGATCTTTAGCTTTCACAAGATAATTTTGAATTTTAATACAGTAAGAGGAAAAAAGTGCCTACAAAAAAGTGAACTGTCACTAAAATTGTCACTGGTGTTGACTGGGTACAAAGTGATGGTTTATATGGTGTTGGTACTTGATCTAGAGGTAAATTTGGTGCTGGTACACTATGCACAGGGTTCTGGGGAGTGGTTTTTTCATGGTATTTCCTAGCTTGTGGGTAATAGTCCAGAATGTCTAATGTTTTGCAAGTACTGTTATACTCTGCTCTGTTCATTAGCTTTGTTTCATCTGTTTGATTTCTGATGCCCAGTGAGCAATATTCAAGGTTCTGTGAGCAATATATGCTGTTTATAAACTGAGGGATTCCTGTGACTGAAATAGTTACCATTGATTAAGAACTGTATTAAATGATTTGTTTTCTCATTTGTATTGCAGGTACTTACTATGAAAGTTAATAAAGAATCGACTGGAAGATATTTCAGAGATCACTGGTTTTCCATGTATGCATTGAAATAAAATATACAAATACACAAATAAAATACACACATTCACCTGTACTTTGTTCCTTAGCAATAATTTGTCTAACCTCTTCCTAAAGCCTTTTAGTTTGGTTTATTCTGATTATTTTATTTTAGTATTTATTATTATATCTCACTGAAAGGTTTCCTGATGTGCTACCTTATTGCTACAGTTTAAAAACATTACTGCTATTCCTTCTTCCTTCTGTAGATATAGGAAACAGTTTGTTACCTTGCTCTTTGCAGCTGCATTCTATATTTGAAGTGTGAAAAATGTCCCTTTTGAATATTTTTCTGTAGATTGAAGACTGCCCCAAGAATACCATCCTACTAAGATATTATAGATGACAACTTTTAGCTTTGATGATTCTTGCTTCCTCTCTTGGACCCCTTTCACAGAGAAGAGATCTTTCCTTGAAGCGTGTTCCTAAAAACTGGATATACCACTACTCAGCTGAGGCCTTCCTAGTGCAGAGTTTGTTTTGTAGGCTATACTCAGGTTGGATTTGTAGGATGTCCTACAGCTGTGCAGCAGTGCCAACTTCCATGAAGCTTATGGCCAGAAGTGTGAGCAGTTTGAGAGCTGCTTTGTGACCTGTTATTTCCACTCTGGGTTTGTGGGATTGGCTGTGCTTGTGCTGGTAATGGTTTAATGCTGCTCATCTCAGGCTGGTGCATGAGCTGGCCCAGGCCATTCTGCCCTGAGGAATGCACTCTGCCACTGTGTCCACCTTGGCTGTTTTTCTTCTTCCTTGACCTGAGGGACTGGGTTTATACCCCTGTAGTTGATTAAATACATATGTTCAGATTATGCTTATTTAGTTGATCGAAATGTATTTGTAAATTATGTTCAAACATTCAGTACAAATTTTATCAATAACATTAGTCTTTAGGGTTGAATGTGGGTTTAGGATTACTATAGTTTAATGAGTTGCCTTTCAGATGAACTGCAGGGTCTGAGCCTGTGTTCATTCTTAGCAGTTGCATCTCAAAATTAAAATTAGTTTGTCTAAGCTCTTATTTTGCTGAGGCTTAAGCTCTGTATTTTGTCTCATGCTTTCTGGGGGCTAAACCTGTGTTCTGCCTGGTAAAGCTCAGCTTACGTAAAACAGCTCATTAAGCTTTGGTAAGTGGGAAGGGTACCTGGGCCCATGGATTACCCAGGGCTTATGCAGGGTAATCAAAATTAGGATTTTGTCTAATAGTAAAGTTTGTGTTTGTTCTAATACTGCTGAAATCAAAGCAGTTTAAGAATCTGTGTAACTTTGTGCTTACTCTGCATTATGAGCTGCAGTTGTTCTGCAGAAATACTGTTAAAACTTTTGTGAGAGTTGCTGTTTGCTGTTTTATCTTAGTTTTCAGAATGCCCTGCTGTCCCACAGGCTCTGCTGTTAATGCAGTAAATAACTTTTGGATTCCCTGGCATTAGGTGATAAAATCAATTAGATTGGAAAAGACCTTTAAGACGGTCAAGTCCAACCATTAATGGAACACTGCCAAGTCTGCCACTACACCACGTGCCCGAGTGCCATATCTACACATATGTAAAGTATCTCCAGGAATGATGACTCCACTGCTTTTGCAGCTTGTCCTAATGCTTGACAACCCTTTTGGTGGCTATTAGGAAAAATTTCTTCCATTTAAACAGAGGAACTAACTGCTGTTGTATTTAAGGAATTAAGGTGCTGAATTGTCACAATTCGGTTTGTATAAAGATCAGTGACTTCCTGCGTTTATTCTCTATGTGTGTGTGTTTCACTTTACTCTGTCTAGATTGAATCTCGAGCTCCCAAAGCGGTCCTGGTGGTCTTGGAGGTGCAGCTCTCCTTGGGGATCTGCTGGGTGTTTTAAGGACGGGAGCGAATCGGAGCTGACCCAGAAGAGGGCAGCAGTGCACTTGCACAAAACCGCTGTGTCTTGGCTCTGTAGGGTCTTCTGTACCAAGTACTGAATCCCTCTAAAAATCGATTTTAGAAGCAGAAATGCACCAATGAATCCCTCTGTAAAAGTGTATTTATTTGTATTTATAATCCTAAAGTCCAGGGACACTGATGTTGCATATTTTAGCCAGACTTTCCCTCCAAGAAGGAAGGTGAAGCTTCTTTCTCCTGGTATCAGCTTTGTCTACCCTACAGGTTAGAGGTCTTAAAAAACACACCCATGAGATATGTATCAGCTCTTAGTATAAATATATATGTATGTCTTTTAGTTGTAAAATGTATATTAATTTTATAATATATAAAATATATAAGTGATACACATTCAAATTTTGCTCTGACACTACATCTGAAGTCTCTTCCAGTCAAGTATCTTTGGGTGTAAGACCTATGCTGGTCAAACTTTGCCTTCTTTTAAATGCTTTTCTTAATAGAAATGCTTAGATATAATTTACTGGATAGTCTGATGAGTAATGAATTAATCTTTTTCCTGTGGATCCAAAATAATAATTTGTATGTAGAACTTAACAGAAGTAAGCTGCATTTAAAAATTATTTATGCCACTGGTGGAGGGACTTTATGACTTCTGATTATAGTCAGAAGATGGACTGCAGAACATGCAGGCATGAGTGGGTGCCAACAATGTACATGGTTCTGTGTATTGGTAGAAATGGAGCTGGGGTGTTATGGGTCTCTTCACGTGGGCTGGCGCATTCCAAGAGATGGTCTCTGGTAAAACACCTGTGAGACCTTCTGTTTGCCATGGTCTGCCCTCTTTTCTTTCAAAATACCATGTTGTCTTTTGAATGGCAGTGCTGGATACACGGGTAATCCTTTTGAACATTATTGATGTTTTAGCTAATATCTTAAATATTATTTTATGTGTAGCATGAACCATTACTTAACATTCTGAAATGTCTTTTCTGGGTTTTTGACTTCTGTCATTATTACTTAAGGGCCCTACTTTAATACCCTAAAGACTACTTTAAGAGTCTAAAGGACTATTAAATGTGTAACAATATTCACCTGTTCTGATGGAGGTGCAGGCTTATGAAAGTTGTGTGTGTATACACATAGATCAACATATCTCTGTCTACAAAACCAGAACTTCATTACCACATGTTTCAGTATATGGGTTGGGAGAATGCTAATTTGAAGGCTTGAGATTTGAAAGTGGTGTTTACCACAGATGTCTGTGCCCTGCCATGTTTCCTATGATGCTATTCTTTTTTTTCTTTTCTTTTTTTTTGGTGAAAAATCATGTCTGCAGATGGTAGAGTGATCTGTCAAGCAGGTAGGAATGCTAACAAGGCTTACACCGCCAGAATGCTGAATTGGAACTTATATTCCTTGCAGAGCCATTGTAGAGTAGAATATCCTGATGGTGAGGAAACCTGTGTTGGATAATGCTGTCCTGCCCCTTTTTAGGGGGAAAACTCAAGATCTGCATTGGAAGGTCACGTTCCTGGTGTAAATAATGCTGTCGTTAGAGGTGGCAGCTGGCAGCTTTTTCATTTTTCCTCCAAACTCATTTGTTCGGCTTATGGGCCTCTAATACACAAAGTGCTTGCAGTTACAAGATTGATTTCTAGTCTTGTATTTAAAACTTGCCAGGAAAAGAGCTAGTCAGCATCTCCAAGGAAGTATTCTCTTTTGGGGTCAAAATCTTGTGTGCTGCTTCGTAGTCTCCCTTGCCTGCTTTGGGTGTTGAAGTTGTACTTATGTACAGAGAGAGGTGAACTGTTTTGCTTTTACACATCAATAGTGGATGTCAGGGCTCTGACAGCTGATTTCCCACTGGAAGAAAAATTTGTGACACAGATCATAGGAATCGTATTTCTTAGCAGACTTCCATATTAAATACATGAGGCTTTGAACAGATGTACAGACTGATGATATTGCAGGAAATAACCCTTCTTCAGATATTTCCATCTGGAAGTCAGTGTTTTGCTTTCAGAAAACAACTTTATCTTTGAAGTTCCTACCAACTAAAGACACAGTGTTACAGGGCTACTAACACCTCATTTCTCAAAGTCTACGTTCTGCTCATGTACAAAGGAAAGCAAGTAATTGGAGAGACTTGTTTGCAAGGAGGCATTATTACCACATGAGGGTGATTCTCAGAAATGGACAGTAATGAACACTGTTTTGGAGCATGGGCTTCCTGAACAGTCTTGTTTGCATCATGCTGTAGATATTCCCTTTGTGAAAGTACTGTTTGAATGATGCAGGAGGGACTTGCTTAGTCTCCCTCCCCCCCACCTCATCTTTGAAGATGCGTGTTGGAATTTCTTGTTTCAAGTGGTTTTTGGGGTGGTGGGGTTTTGTTGTTGTTGTTTTGTTTGGTTGGTTGGTTTTGTTTTTTGTTTTTTTTCTTTTTTTTTAAAAAGAAAGGGAATGAAAGTTTTATGAGGTAAGAATTCATCTCTCATTCTCTTCCAAATCCTCTCTCAGGGAGAACATGGCAGGAGGAGGAAGAAGCTCAGCTCAGTGGATGCTGGCTGGTGTGGGAGGCTTCCTGTTGCTGACGTGTAAAGTGGAGTGAGCAAGTTTCTTTTGAGGACTTTCAGGAGCATATCCTGAAGGAAGAAGGGTGGGAGGAGGGAAGGTTACCATGGGGAAGCAGTCTCCATGTATCTGTATTCTGTAGAGGGTACGTGTGGGTTCTTTGATTTCTTTGGTGACTGGGGGAGGGCTTGAAGGAAAGTTGAAGATAATCTGCAGATACCTGGTCTCATAATGGTAATGTTTATTGTCTACTCATGTCTTGGTTACTATTTATATGCCTGTATTACTATAATAACATACAGTAATATATATTATATGGTACTATATAATGTAATACCATACAGTAATTTATATTACTATTTATATGTTCCAGATGTTTCCAGATGTATCACTGTGGCTCAGTCTTAAATTTTATTCTTAAACTGCTGTGCCTTTGGTCATTCTAATTGCATGTGTACTCTGATATTTATGATGGATGGTGACATTGCCTTCCAGTCCACTGGAATGTGTCATTCCACTGGAATGTTTCATTGTGGGCTCCACAGATGCTCTGCTTCGTGGAGCCCTTGTAGGACCTGGTGTTCAAACTGCTGCTCTTCTGAGCACTGAATAGAAGCCAGGAATAGTGAGCTGTGGTTGCATGTGACTACCAGTATAGATACCAGCCTGTAGATTTTAAAGCATGTGCCTATGGGAGTAGCACTGCAGTAACTCCCATTCGTACAAACTAATACAATGAACCTTCTGCACAGTTTATGCTCTGTCATTTTTGTGTACCTGTGGAAAATGATGAAATGAAAACATTTTAGACAAGACACACAACACTAAATGAAAACAATAGACTATTTCTGTGAAGAAATATTAGATAAATGACTAAATTAAAACAGCACTGCAGATAGGGTAGTCTTAGCACTGTTTTGTAAGATGATCTTTGAAAGTATGAAGACAACTGAAACTGCTTATGTGCTTTGTAGAACTGAAGCAATAATTGTTTCACATACAATATGTCAATCAGGAAGAATGACAGAAGTCTATATGAAATGGTTAAGAGCTTCCAGGGCCTTTAAGAGACTACCAGGCCACAGGGTTTGATCTGTGTTAATTACCCAGCAAGATTTAATTGTGTGTGTTATGTAGTTTTCGTTTTGTTGTGGTTTTTTTTTTGTTTGTTTTTTCTTTTTCTCTACTTGGGTAAAAACTCAGTGTAAGTTGACTAATAGTGTTTACTTGTTTTCTTTATAGAAAATGGCTGCTTTCCTAAGGCTAAGTGTGATTGCATCAGCTGGTAGAGCATCCTCACTTTGAGTACTCAGACATATTTTATTTTTGTTCAGAATGATGTTTCAGAACAGCTGAAAACAGCATTTCTGAAACAAATTGTTTCAGAAGTGTGGAAGAAAAGGAAAATACAGATTATCACTGAGTTGTGTGTAAGTTCAAAGTCTAGGGGAACTTCTAAGTAACATAAAGGGTGAACCTTGTACATTGATAAATAGTGAAATAAAATTGCTCCTATGTGTTCTGGATAAAATTAGAAGAGCGGATTTATGCCTTTGTACAGTGTTGCTAGTTCTGCATGTATACTGTGTCCAGTAGAGAAGTACTTCTAACTTGAGTATCCACTAAAAATTTATTTTGGAGGAATGCAGGTATTTAGTAACCTTTCTTGCAGACAGTTGCATGCATTCATGCAGTCATCAGCCCTGTGGAAAGAGGGAGGATCATTTCAGAAGAAAATTTAAAGAAAATTTAAAGACTATTTTGACATGTTTCCCTCTCTCTCTCTCAAAAAAAAAAAAAATTAAGAAATTAGTGAAAATAGTTGGAAGGTCACCTGTATTTTGTTTTGAAATTCTTTTTGACCTACATAGGGTAATTTCATTGGATTGAATTCTATGGGGCAGAATCACTAAAGCAATGATTCTTGTAGTAATGACTGAACATACTTGATAGAGTATCTATGGGAATAGACCGTGACAGGTGTATAAAAAAGCTTATATTGGGCAAATAGCTGGACAGTTGTTCTTACTTTTAGTTGTATAAACTGATGGTACAGAAATTCTTCCATGTCTTTTGAGCATTTTGGTTATCTTTCTTTGTGCCTTTTCTATCTCTAACAAACTGTAAAAAGTATTGAGAAATTAAGCACATTATAGATTCCTGTGTTGTGGCACAATGCCCAGAGTGTGTCGTCTTTGACTCGTGGTTCAATAGTGAGCTGCTCTCAAATAATTCCTGATTATATCCCAAGATCTTGTTCTTGACTGGCAATAAGTAATTCAGAGGCTGAAGGTGTACATGCAGTGTTGGGACTTTTTAAAATATGTCAATTTGTCACCATTTTATCTGCCATTTAATGTCTTATGAGTCAGTTTTTCATTTCCCTCTGCCTCTTCCCCTCATCTTCTGAAAATCTCCAAAACAAAAAAATGGGAAAGATGACTCCTGAGTTCAGTTATGTGGGAAGAATAAAGTTCAGTTCCAAAGCTTCTCTGCAGGTTAATTGAAAATAGTCACTGAAACCCTCTGCCACCTTACAATGCCCTTTCAGTAGGTGGACTGAGGGGAGCTTGCTTTAGGGGGGAGCTTAGAGAAAAATCCATTACTCCTAGGTTCCCAATTCTAGTGCTGATGAAATAACTTGGAATACACTAGAAATGTAATGTGACTGAAAGAAAATGGTTAAGGCTTTCTGAGTTATTGCAAAATAGTTTGATGAAAAGAAAAATCTCACTGGAAAGGGGTTACTAAGCGGCCCTGATTTCTTTCTGCCTGTTGCCGGTAGTGGCAAGCGGTGCTGCAGGGACTGGAAAAGATGTTATTAAAATTTTTGTATGCAGCACATACACAAAGAATGTTGCTGTCCCTGAAGAGGATGAGAGCTTGGTAGTTGCAGTTAAAAATAATTTATTCAGGCTTAGCTAATGCTGCAGAATCTGGTGGTCTCTTGTGCTGCTGGCCTGTAGTAAGCTGCAGTGTGCAAGGTGTGGCGCAGAAGAAATGCACAGCTTTCTGATTGCTCCCTGAATGTGTGCCATGAATACATTCTATCAGTGGTGCTACAGCAGATACCATCTAAGGATATAAGCAATTGGAATACAGATACTCTTTTATCTAAGCTGTGCTAGTCTTAACGTGTTAAATTCATCCTACCCATTAGGAAGAATGAACTCATTAAAGTTCCAGTTTAAAGTCACTCTGTAGTATTTCTTAAAACATCATTAACAAGCTGTGCTGGCTTCTGAAAGCAGCTGGTTTTGCTTCTGTTTTCTGAGTTCAGAGACATGCCTGGTATTTATGTTGTGTTTGACAACTTCAGGATGACAGCACCAGTGGAAGGGTAGGTCAGAGTAAACCTCTGGCTGCAAAAGTGGCACTTCTATACCTGCACAGAGCAGTGTCGGAGACAGTAAATCCTGCTGGATGGCCCAGACACGCTTCTCTTGTGCCGAGTTTCGTGCAGCTTTGCATCTCTGAAGGTTACAGGAAGTGGGACACTTGCTTGTGGAGTGTGTTGGGGTAACTTGGCCCAGCTCACTCCTCTGGCTCGCCAAACAAGCTGCACACAGCCCCAGTTTTGCTGTGTGTCATGGTGTAGGTAGCAAGTAGGCACGACTGGCCATGGAGGAGGAAGACACACCCTGATAGATCTGATGCAAAGCCTATTTCATTCTCTAGAATTATTTTTATGAAATGTGGATTAGGTGCTAAATCCTGGAGTAGCATTTAGAGGTTTCTTATCTAAGAACACCAGATCTCCTGAGAGGCACAAAACACACCGCTGTAGTTCATTTTGCTGAGCCAAAGCGAACCTACTGACTTAAAGTATCAAAATAATATGCATGTTACAATTTTTGGTAATTTATAAGTATTCTGGGTCAGACTTGTGATGTGACTACCTAAACTAATCTGAGGGGTGAATCAGGCACTGTATTATTTTTGGGTGTAGTAACTTGACAATGTCCTTTAATACTCCTGATGTTAATGGACAAATTACAGGTCTTCATTTATTTGACTTTATCACTGCATTTTGTTTCAACCTGTTACACCACCTGCTTTCCTGTAGGAGACTGTTTGCGTGCACATCCCTTTTCCTGGACACAGGGATAGTGGCCTGGGTTGGTTACTGTCACTGGGTTCTTGTCAGCCTGGATGGCAGGTAGATGTCATCCTACCCTGTCACCAACCACTGCCTGGCTGAGGTGGGAAGGGTTGGGAGGGTTGAGTGGAAAAAAAGGATTTGTTCTGTATTGGTGTGACAGCAGAAGTATCCTGCCCAGCTTCCAAAATGCTGGAGAGTCGTACCAGGTGACTTAATGCCAAGGCCAGGACAGATTGTTCCACCACAGTATCCTTTCCATAGGGCTGTCCTTCAAGCTGTTTCCACTTCAGCTGAAGCTGGGCTAAGTGGGAGAGTGGGTGCCTTGAGACAGGCAGCTAAAGTTTTTTTCCCCTGCAGACAATTGGTTAGGGTAAATGTTTTGTTTATCTTTGTTCTTGGAGAAAGTTTGGGTGGGTTTTTTGTAGTCTGCAGGAAAAAAAAAATTAACTGTTGATGTGTTGTTTTTTCTGGTTTAAGGAAATAATCTTTCCATAATAAGCTTGGAACTACCTTGATGACTGAAAACAGTGCTACAATATATGAACTTAAAATTTCTTAAAATAAGAAATATCTGATCTTGAAATCGTAAGTTTGGTTTTGTAAAGGGTTTCCACTGGATGATATTATTGGTTTTGGCTTTTTTAGAGTATTAGAAACTGAACAACACACTCGTATTTGTGAAAAGTCAGTTTAAATACTGAAACTGGCTTTCTTGTGATTTAAGACTTAAATACATGTCTTCTAGGCTTCTTTGGCTCTCTAGGCTTTAACTTAAGGGACATGTTATTTGGGACATGCACTATAAATTCTGGGTGACCCCAAATACAGGTTGTTTGTCTTTATTTAAAGATCATCGTATTGTGAAAAAATACTAAACTTTATTTATGTCTTGTATGTTTTTCATCCTTCTCTTACCTGATTGTTCCTGTCTAAAAATTTTGGCATGAGAACCCTACCTTATGTGTAGGTGTTCCTCTGATCCTTTTGTTTTGTTTTTCACCTGAAGCATCATCATCATCCCTGTAAAATCACACTTGGCTGCTGTATGAATAATATAAGTGTTACAAACAGAACTATGATTTCAAGCAAATGGAGAAAAAAGAGATAAAACACTTCAAAAATGGCTTTCAAGGAGCATCTCTGTACCAGTAAAGCAAAGTGAAGATAACTAATAATGCTGTGTATATACCACTGATTTTTTAAAAAGCTGTTCTCGGATGTAGTTTTGAGATTGTCCCAAGGCTTCCAACATGATTTCAAAGGTTAATTGATAGTCTGTGCTTGTATGTGCATGTCTGAATGCTGGAGAGGGATTGTGTGTGTGTATGTATGTAAAAAGAATGGTCCAAATATAAGTCTTGAGGTGTAACCTCTTTGTCCTAGTGCTAGGACATGTATTTAGGGTTCCGTGGAAAAGCAGAATGGTACACAATACTCCATCACAGCTATATACAGATATGATACTATGTATACAACATATTAAAAATATAAATAGTATTATGGTGTCAAAGTCTGGGCCCCCTTACCTCGCGCCCCCCCCCCCCCCCAAAAAAAAAAAATAATTAGGAAATGCCAGAAAGAACAAAGGTTTTCTTAGCAGCCTTAATTCTGCTCCTTTGTCTGGATTACATTATAATTCATCCCAGCAACTGGAAATGGAATCCTTTCTCCCACTGCCCTGCTGCCCTTGTACTTCAGCAGAGAAAACGCACAGAGCAGAAGTGCGCTGCTCTTCCCCTCCGCTCCCTGCTGCAAGTGTGACTTCCGGCTGAGGACCAAACCCTGCAGAAAGACAGGGGCGAGCCGTGCGAGCGTTTGCTTGCTGCATCCCAGCAGCTTTCTGATGCTAGGTTTTCATGACTCAGGCAGTTCGCGGGTGTTTTCTACGGAAAATTTGTCGAGCCAAATACCTCGCACCACATTCATCGGGTCGTCAGAACTTCGGGGCCATGGAGGCATAGAGTCACCGGCCCTCACGACTGCGAAGTTGAAGGCGCGTCCTTCGCCCTCGCTGCTGGAGCGCTGAAGTTGTTCGGGCGCTGGGACTCCTCGGGAGGCGCTGCCGGCAGGGGGCGCCGCGGGGCCGGGCCCGCCGGGCCCAGGTGCGCGGGCGGGGCAGCACGGGGAGCAGCAGGAGCAGCAGGAGCAGGAGCAGGAGCAGGGCAGAGAGGCAGGGATCGGCCCAGCAGGGCTTCACCTCCAACGCCTCCCGCCCAGAGGTACTCACCGCACGTAACACACACATCGAGTCTTAATTCGGACACACCCGCAGTATCGTGTTGTGCGTTTGGGGAGTTAACGCATAAATTAAGCAATGGCTGTGCAGCAGGGCAGAATTGCATGCACGTTGCTGTTTGCAGGTTTTCTTTAAACTATCTTTTTGTTTTTATTAAGACCATTCTTTCATAACAAAATACTGTATCTAGGTGCAATTCTGCTCTTACGGGTTTAAAGAAATGCTGATTGTTTTCAGGTCACGACTCTTGACTCTGACGTTGGATAGTACCCCTTTCTCCTCTGGGCTGACTTTGAGAACAGTATATGAAAATTTGCACAGAAGATCTGAATAGAAACATACATGTTTTAAATGCTCTATATAAGCATAGAGGATGTTCTGCTTTAGTTTACACCACTATAAATGCAGAATAAATCTTACTGGTGGAATAAACTGCATTTGATTGTGACAATGTTGGACAACCCTTCCTCCTGTTGAAGGCGACTTTGGCAGAACCAAGCCTTTAGGTTAGAATTGCATATTAAAAATGGGAACAGAACCTGACTGGCAGGGATTTTTCTGTTTGTTTTTAGCATCTGTGGCCCAAAAGTTCAGCCTTAAGGAGACTAAGCCTAGGCCCCTGAATCCAATAACTCCCAGAGTTACCTAATAGGAAACACTAGACACAGGGACCCATATGGAATTTAGGCTATGTGAGTTGAGGCTTACACAGCTATATTGCAGCACTCTAAAATACTCCACTCTGCTTTTCCAAGGTGTCCTATTGTTATGGGCTCTTAGATTTAGTGACTTGGCATAAGTCATACAATCCTCTGAATCTAGATCATTTATTTGCAATATCCGAGTCTCAGCAGCCATTGCTTCCTAAATGTTTTCCAGTCCTGTCTGATACCTGTGTGACTTCTCTTCCCAGGCTTGTTTCCACGAGGTGTTTAGTAGTATTGCTCACCTCCAGCAAATGAATAGTATCAATGATTATGTGTACACAAATGTCTTGGTGTTTTGCTGAGCCAGGGTCTATTTTTCTTGATATGATTTTTGAAAATAGTACAGGGCTTCCACAAGCCTTTAAGCAGATGTTTTAGGATATTTTTGTAGGAATTTGACGGGAAACAGAGCTTTGCTGGTGGGTTAGAGTATGACTTGTGATGGGGTAGAGAAAATTAAATATACAGCAACTTTGAAATGAATGCCTATGTTTCCAGCATGCTGGGTGCTATGCTCACAAGTAGGCTAAACTTGGATATCCCTAGCACTCCAGTTTGGAATAGCTCCCAGCTTTGGAATATAACATGCTTGCATTTGTATCTAGAATACAACTGGGATTCTCATGTTCAATAATCAGAAGGAGGGAGTGTGAGTGAGGGAAACAGCTGCATATCTCTGGCACTAGGCTTTGCATACTGACCCTTGCTGTGTAACCTCCATGCTCCAGAAGTTTGAATTCATTTCAGGAGGTTGGCATGCATTTAGCTGGGAAAAGTGTTAGCTAGTGAATTATTCCAACTATATAAATAGAGTAAGGGAAATGATTGCTTGTCTGATTATGAGAGTGATCTTAAGCAATAAGCACCTCTCCCATAACAAATGCAAGTACAACTCAGACTGTTTGTGCTATCCTTCCCCTTCTCCCAAAGTGGATTTGGCCAATGCCTCTGTCTAGAAGAGTGATGAGAGTGGATGGTCATGATTGCTAGGAGAAATTGTTGCTGTGTGGGGAGATAAAAGGTTTTAATAAAAAGGACTTGGAGAAGAACTAGCCAATGGCTTGGAAAGAATAAGAAGCTGTTGCAGCGCCAAAGGGGAGTGGAAAAGATTGCAGGGCAGTTATGCTTGCTGTACCATTTCTGGAGTGTCATAACCTGGGTGATCAATCATAAGGCTTCGTTTTGTGGCCGTTGGTTGCACAGGGTTCCTGAAGGCTGGATTCCCACTGCTTGCATTTTGTAGTGAGATGCTGATGCTTGCAGGAGCCAAGCAGGGAGAATCCTCCATAAGATAATAATTTGGTAAGCTGTTCTACTTTCTGCAAGCTGGAGAATTGCAGCAGCAACTGCAGTATTCTTTGTAGATGTTTTTATTCTGTCAGACTCATTCTAGTGTTTTTAAATAGTATTTCATAACGACTTTAGCCATAGACACCAGATGAGAGGAAACATTCTGCTATGTGTGAGATCAGCAAACCCTTTGGGTTTTGCAAGGGAGTGCAGAATTCACCATATAGAAGATGCTGTTCTTAGTAGGTGACTGATCTTACACACAGCTTTACAAAGTTTTGCCCAGTTTAAAAACTGTAGTGCTTGATCATTCCTGGGCATGACAGGTGTGAAAATATTCTAAGTGCTGTAAGGTTTCCTTTCACAGGTTTATTTGGTTTTTTTTTTCTGATACTGAAGATGCTTGTGCCTTCTTTTCTCAAATGTACAGGCTGGCATGCTCCTAGCTGGCTGCTGACCTTTAAAACAAACAAGAAAACCCCCATCACAAGCAGGCACTGGAAGGAATAGCGAAGCAGGGAACTTGAATTTTCTGCACGTGGCACAGTTGGCCTGATGGAGTTTTATGTGACGACGTTGTGTTTAGACTTGTGTTCCACTCTCAGCTCTTGGGTAGGAATACTTCCTGTCCTGTCAGCCTGGGATCTGAAGATGGATAAATATGTATCTGTGAGTGCTGCTTATAGCACTGTGAGGGAAAGAGTGTATGGTTTGTGGGCATACTGGGTAGGAAGCTGGAGCCTCTATAGCCTGTCTGGGCACACTGGAAACTTGCCCATATCAGTAATACACATGAAAGAGGAGAATCTGTCCCTATGTCTATAGAGATGCCTGATAAATCCTGCACTAGGAGTCTTTCTTGGAATGGCACAAGGAATCCACAAGATAGTCTTAGAAACAGCCTAATAAGCATCATCAGTGGGAGCAAAAGTCTGGGCCTTGCATCAAGCTGTATCCCATCAGCCTTTTGTGTTGCTTGGGATTTCATAATAAACTTTGACAAGTTCTTCTTAGGTGCTTTCTGCTGAGGCAGCATAGAGTCCCAGTGTCAGCAAAGTCCTGTCAACTCTAGCAAAAGCATGAGCAAGTAAAAGACTTGACACAAGGGCTCAGATGTGTGAGGAGAGTGGCTGGAGCAAGACTTGTGTGGCAGAGCTTCCTGCTGGAGACATGGCTACTGCATTTGAAGGAGGTGTCCTGACAGCGAAGCTGATCTACCTTTGCTTAAAAAACAAGAGCAAACCAAAAAGCCCAACAAATAACACATTGCCCGTGGCAGTGCTGGTTTTATGTAAAGGACGTTACCAAGGTGGTTATCTCAGTTAAAAAGTATCAGCAAAATTATTCTGAATTCTGATCTGAGATCCTGGTTGGCTTGGGGAAGTTTATATCAGATTATTTCCACAGGCTCCAGCTGGGGAGACTTGGGAGCAAATAAATCAAGGCTGGCTTCATTGTGACATTGACTGCAATAATTGACTGGTGGGTTCCCAGGATCATTTTATGTTATACCAGTACTGCATTTGTTCACTGAAACTTGCAGTCATCAACTTTTAAAATTGACCTAAACTGCTATTTTAGGCAAGTCAGTCCACAACTTTCTGTTGTTTCTCCCCTCTACCAAGATAAAGTTAGATGGGAAATGGAAGAACAGTTTTGTAACACTTTTGAAACTGTTTCTGCTTAGCAGGATTTAAGACATAGCTAAAATAATCTTTATTTCCCCCTTACTACCATTTTCCTCTGGTTTTTGTCCAATCAATGCAATAAAATGCTCACCTTCTAGTGCCTTCTTAGCCCCTCACTAATTCTAAACTTCTGCTTTTGTGGATGTTC
This sequence comes from Urocynchramus pylzowi, assembly GCA_013397555.1. Lineage (NCBI taxonomy): Eukaryota > Metazoa > Chordata > Aves > Passeriformes > Fringillidae > Urocynchramus > Urocynchramus pylzowi. Next base: position 3,108,617 of record VZRH01006604.1, read on the forward strand.
TTCTTTCCAGTGCAACCACCCCATCAGATTTTATTTTTCTTGCTTTAAACGTTTACAAAGTGAAAAATATTTTAAGTAGTTACAGATTATTTTGGAAATAATGGAACAAAATACAAGGAAAGAAAAAAAAATAAAGAGTGTAATACTGTAATTCTTTTGTATTTATATGGAAGAGGGGGTGAAACCATTGAAGGCGTTATTAAAGTTATTTTAAAAACCTCTTGAAATTAAAAGCATTTCACAAATAATATTGAACTAAAAAAAATTAGCAGGTGGGATATTTTCATTCTGAATCTAATTTTCCATGTAGTTAAATAGACTGGTTTTGTTGTTACCTGTATAACTCCTGCACGTACTACAAAAGCAGCCTACTTGTCATAGTGTTTGTTCCAAAGACCAAAATTCACTCTGTAAACAAGAAAACTTAAATACTGAAAGAAAACAATTGCAGTCATTACATTTAAGCTGTGTCTGGACAGCTCACTTCTGCCTACTCTATTAAAAAAAAATCATCATATTGGAGTAAGCAGATAGTCTCAGCAAAATACTAATTCCTTTCTTTGAGGTGGTGTCATCAGGAAGGAAAGGTGAAGCAGTTCAAATCAGCAGCAGATTCAAAGTTAGCACTTTCTTTGGATGAGCGTGGCAGTTTGTTTTTCTCAGCTGTTAAGTTTCTCAGGTAGGGTGCTATTCATTATGCTCAATCCAAATGTTAAACCTGTCTTAGAATCATAATTATATTTTGTGCTCTGGGCTTATAGGAGATAAGATTGATTAGCTAGGTATTACATTCCATTTTCCCATCACGGGCAAGAGGAAGTCATGTTGTACCACCTTTGGGACCACATTTGAAATTTTTGTTTAAAGGTGGTTAAAGCCCTAGGTAGACAGTATCCCTGAGCTCCATTCAGAGGAGCAATGGGAACTTTTCTAGGGGCAGTCAGATCATCTATTGATTGTTCCCTAATCTATACCACCTGTTCCCTCCAAGGTTTAAATCACCTTCAAAACTCACTTTCATCTTTGCTCTGGGAATAATAGGATGGAGACAGCATTATTTCAGATGCTGAAAGGTACCACCTCTGTATCCCAATGATGGATGGAATGTAAAAACATTTTTTTCTACCTTTAATGAAGGAAAGAGTGAAAAGGACTCACAAAGTATTCACCTTTACTTTATTCTTTAATTTTTAATTTATTCTTTTTTTTTCTTTATTATTTTATTTTCCTTTATTATTTTTTCCTTTTATTTTTTCTTTTTTCCCCAACTAGTTTCTCAAGAAATAAGGAAGACAGAGCTGTGTCTCTGTTGGAATTTCATAATAAATTCTGACAAGTTGTTCTTAGGTGCTTTCTATCATGTGCTTCTTGATGGGAATTCAGTTTTGTCCCATTTAAATTTTACCAATGACTTCCCCTCAAGGAGAGGGCAACCACAGTTGCTGAATGTGTGTTCTTCAGGGGATGTGTCTGTTTTATTAGGTTCCTTTTCCTACTGTTACTGTGGATTTGCAGTGGCTACCAGAAAGACTCATACTCTCCTTTTGAAGCAGCTTGTTCTTAACATTATTTTCTATTGTTGGGGAAATTTAAAAACAATGCATGACAAAGAATCTTCTGGCAGCCACACTAAATAGATTTTCAGCAGTTTATTAAACTGGGGGCAGACTTGAGCCAGGCTCTGGGAACTTAAATAATTTCAGTCTCCCCAGATTTTTGAAAGCTTCAGATTGAGGCCTCCATGTACGTCTTACTAGTAGAGACTCCTCTTTAGTGTTAAAACACATTTTATGGAACATCCCATTAAATAATGAAGGCTTGAGTCCAGACAAGTAATTCAGGTGTACTTGATAAAAAAACTGAGTAGTGCATACAATAAAGAAAACTGGGTAACAGAATCAGGCCTGAAATCAAGATACACTAAAGACATCCAAGAATTATTGCTATAGGTTTAGAGGGGAAATTTTGCCTAAAAAAAAGCTAAAAATTTGAGGTCCCTTTCATGGATACAGTTCCCAAAGTTGTGAAGAATGAATTGTTGGTGCCAGTTTTTACACTGTGTAGCTCCATAGTTATCTTTGTTATGCTGACTACGTAAATTTTTTTGGGGACGTGTCTGTAGAAGGCTGGTGTTGAGTCTGTAACACTGACACTCTGATATCTTTCCTCCTCTTTCAGCTAAGCAACTATTGGTAAAGATCAAAGAAAAGGAGGAGGAGGGCTGACAAGAAACAGTGTATGAGAGATGCCTGCACAGCTTTAATAAATAAAAAGGGGTTAAGGCTTCAAATCTCTTGCAGGATATCTGTTCATGTGGGGCCCTGTTTTGCTGTAACAAGCTACATTACAGCACACTGTCTTATTTAGACCTATATGAATCTGATACTTTGAATATTAATATATATTAATAAAAGAAAATTATAAATCACTAGAAATACCTGAGAATATTTAGCAGTTGCTAATCTACCAGAAACCTTTTCTTTTCCAGCTCTTTTTTTTGTTTCCCTCCACAGTAAAATTATATTTGTGGCTTTTAATGTTGGTGTCTAGTTTGTTTCACTTTCTAATTCACAAGAGTTGAGGAATGTATGACAAGAACCTAACTTTCCTTCCCTCCAAAAAACAACAACTCTACATTGAAACTTAACAAGATAAAAAGGAAAACAGAAGATAATAAATACAAGGTAAAAATTCTTTCACAGTTTGAAATATTGTCAGCTAAAATAAGGCTTTTCAGGGTGTACAGGAATATTAATGAGACCTCACAAAAAGTATCAATGTGCTTGTGTTACGTAAGTAGTAAAAATGTTTGAAACAGAGGTGGATCAGGAGGGAAGCATTATGATCCATGAGACATGACACTTCCCAATACACTGAGAAGATATGACACTGTGTTTCTTCTTCTTGAGTAGAGACAAGCTGCAGTTCTGTATGAGGGGCTGGAGGTGAAGTGATGGACTCTCTTCTAAAGCCCAGTTCACTCTGACCCTATAGATGCAGCATGCTTAGACCTTGTGTTAATGCTATAGATGTTACCCCAATAGATTTGTGTCAAAACTTACCTTCTATTTTCAAAATTTATGTGCTGGCTGTCCAAACATTTGGCAAGCTCTTGTTAAGAATATGCCCACCTATGGTTTTTTATGCCATATCCTTTTAAATTATTTATACTTTCTTGCAGCCTCCTTGCTATGTTTCAGGTGAGTGTGAATAAAACTAACAGTAAGTACAAATGTAAAAATCCTGAAGTTGTGATTTAGTGTATATGTAACTGAGTGTGTTTCAGCTTTGTTGGTCTTTCAGGATGTAAAACAATAGTAACATTACTGATTAGTGACTTATGGTACACTAAAATCAGAAGAAAAATGAATCCAAAATTTAAGTCATAAATGATCTACCAACAATGGACTGGTGTATATGTGAAAATGGAGGTAACCATGGTATGGCATGAAATTTTTATTAATACAGGTTTGTGATGTTCCCCCTGCTTGCAAATAGCAAACATGTAAACAGGATCTGTAGTTCATTACAAACAAAATGCCAGTCACTGCTCTGTGCCTTTTCTTTCAGCTAAAATGGTAATCTAACTGTTGTGGGATTCTATATGAAAAACACTGTGGGCAAATTATATGGACGTGTGAGCAAAGCCTGATGTCTTTGTTACCGCGGGTGAGACTTCCCGCTGCTCTGATATGGCAGCTCTGTCCTTGGGTGTCCTGGAGATTCCTTTGAGCAAGGCAGTGCTGTTGACTGGTTCTCCTAGCCAGGAACGTGGGGTCTGCCTGGGAAAAGGGCTATCAACAATCCAAGGTCATCTGTGCCTGTTCTCACTGTTTGTTGCTTTTGCTGGTAGCTGATAAAGGCCCAACGTCTGAATAGCAGGAGCAGCCAAGGAAGCATGTGTGGCTTCATCCCGTTTTTGCAATACACTCCCTGCCAAGCTGCACCAAGAGCTCTTTGCCTGCAGAGCAGGAATGGGCCTATATATCCAACAAAACAGGACCAGAGGGACTCATTAAACTTCTAAACATGACCTCAGACAGGGTTTCTTAATTATCTGAAAATGTCACCAGTTTGCATTAGAAAATCTCAGGGCTTTCTAGAGCTTGGCCAGATTTTGGTACCTTCTCTCAGTAACACAAATCTGTCTCCTGTTCTGCAGCGTGATACAGTCCTAGCCTATTTTTTTCTTACATGTGAAGCAAAATCATTATCCCACAAGTGAATATTGCCCATCCTACAGTAAGTACTCGAGTGTTTGCCATTAAGTGAATATCACAGCAGCAAGAAAAGTGGAACCAGAAATCCTCACAGTAGTGAGATGGGGTGTAGGTTGCTAGCCTGTGGTCGCCAGTTCAGGTGCATGCTATGCCGTTTGTTTCTTTGCAGCACACACATCAACTGTGTGCTTGTGACAAGTCGGCAGTTTGTGGTTAGCTTTTCCTGTGAGCAGGGAGAGTACTGAGCAGGGAGGGTCTGAAGTCACATTCAATGTCACCTGGACCACTACGAATTAAATAATATAATGTAATATGATAATGGAAACGTTCTTAAAGATTACTTCCCAGAACTGTTTTGGGATAGATCTCAGCATCTTGGCAACTCTCCAGCTGACAGAAAGCTTATTTCTCCTCAGCAGTGCCTGTAACCAAATGGCTTAGATTGCTTTGATGGAAGAGATGCTTCTCTCCAGGGATATATGCCTGGCACAGTACCTCAGTTGTCCTAGTAGCTGGAATAGGCAAAGTTTCGGAAAGAGGGACTCTAGACAGATGCTAAATTTTAACTTTTTGCAAGCTTCTGATGAATCCTTAATGAACGGGAAACCGCTGCATTACACTTGTGTACCTGTCCTCACAATGAGTAACAATTATACTCTTTCTGTTCTCCATTACTCTTCCTTTTCTCTTTTGCCCCAGTATTGGAAAGTTTTATTTTGTAAAGCAGTTGAGGAGCAAGAGAGATTTTGGTTGTCTTTGCTTTTTCAAGTTCAGCCCAGGAAGATTGCTATTTCTACTTCTGGTAACATGTCACAAACATCACTACTTCCATTCTGTTATTCAGTAAGTTGTGAATGAAAATGTTTTCCTGGTTTCCTCACTTTTACTGCTTTGACAGTAGTGTGTTTTAATTGTCTTTCATTGAGTTTCTTCTGGATGTATAGATGCAAAGAATGGGGATGCAGGCTTGGTTTTGGGGGTGCTTGTTTGTGTTTTTTGGAAGGATGGAGGATGTCTGAAGGGAGACGAGACCTTTGAGAGTGGGAGAAAAGTATGAGATGACAAAGCTGACATTACTATCAGACAAGTAAAAAACTTCTTTGTTTGATTCTGCTCTCGTTGGCACCTAATTTACACTGGAGCAATTTCGTGAACTTCAGTGAGTTTACTTCTGAGTGTGAGATCAGGATCTGAGAGCGAGATCAGGATTGACACCTCTTAAATCACTTGGGTCATGCTCCATAATTCATTCGCAAGTTCCTTTAATTAGTTGCAGGTAAACCCAGGCTTCCTGGAGTTCGCTGCCTCCCCGGGAATGGGCTCTGTCTGCCTCTCCCCTCCGCGCTCCGGGGTCCAGCCTCCGCCTTCTGTCTCATCGCGGGGCTGCGTGTCCGGTGAAACGCGGGTCAGGGCTCTTTCTTCCCCCCGCGGCTCCCTGTGCCGGGCGGGGACGGGGGCCCGGCTCCCGGCGCGCCAGAAGTTGCTGTGTGGGAGAGAGGAGCGGGGCCGTGCAGGGCCGGGCGGGCGGTCCGGCCGCCGCGCGTTATGTAAGGGCGCAGGGGCTGCGGGCCGGGATGACTGACAGGGAGAGGGAAATTCCTGGGGGAGGGGGAGCGGGAGCGGCGCTGCCCTGAAGCCGCTGCCAGAAGCGGCGGCTCACGGAGACCTGGCGGGGAGCGCGGCTGTGCAGAAAGGGAAGCGGCGCGGGAGGGAGGCTGCCGGGCAGCGCGCGGAGCGGGCGGGCGGCGCGGGCTCGTTCCCCCGGCGGGGCAAGCCGCCTGGGAAACAGGGGGGCAGCGGCGGCGGTGCGAGGGGACGAGGAGCGAGCCCGGCTTCCCCGCTCCNTTTAAGACCTGCTCGCCGCCAGTTCCAGCGAGAGGGAGTGACCTCTGGGCTTTGACAGCTCCCCTAATAACTAGCAGCGCCCCGGCCCCGCCCCCGCCGCGCCATTGGCCGGCGGGCCGGTATGCCGCGCCGCCATTGGCTGGCCGCTTCCCCTGAGCGAACCTTTAGAACTCCGAG